>CAUYQV010040380.1:0-37963 GCA_963574575.1 Galagoides demidoff
TGGGTGGGTGGGGACTCCTCAGAGTTCAATGTTGCATGTGGGGAATATATACAGATTTATACAGTTTTCCAGTTTTGTGCCTGGCCGGAGGGTGCAGTGGCACACCAGCAGGGGTAGGAGGTCCAGTTTTTAGGGGGTTTCTCCCGTGGGATAGAGTGGGAGGAAGTTTGAACTCTGCTCGCTTGTTTGCATGGAGTAAACTGCAAGCCCTTGTTGTGGGGGAGGGGACTCCTGTCCGCTTAGTGGCGGATTCTGTACCTTTTGGTTGTCTTTTTGGGGTCGCAGCTTGCCTCAGGAAGGTTGAAGTGTGCTCGTCAATCTTCTCTCTTGGCTCTGCTCCAAACCATCAGCTAATTAGCTTAACTTCTGTCCTTTCAGCCTCCTTCTGGATGGGAACTTCTGTAAAAAGCTGGCTGCAGTCCACCATCTTGGCTCTGCCCCCCCTCCCCGGTTGTTTTGTTTTAATTAATTTTATTTTATTTTATTTTATTGATTTTATTTTCTTCCTGGACCTTCCCTTTTACTTTTCAATGATTCTGTGTAAAGCAACAGTGCTAATAAACCTTTGATATGTTTGACCCAAGTCCTATTAACTTTTAGGTATTTGTTTAGGTATCTTGTATTTTCTCATCTGTAAAGTAGTAACAATAGTGTTAATCACATCATAGAGTTGTGAAGATAGAACATTTGGCACTGTGGCACCTTTACCCCCTTGAAAGATGCAACTTATATGTTATTATTATAGAAAAAGATATTCTGACACACACCAGGAAAACTCTGTAAATTTAATACTTAAAGGCAGTTTATGTTTCTAAAGACAAATCTTACTAAGGATCTATGTAAAAACAAAGGGAGAAATTATAATAATCTTAACATAAAACCATAAGAATGGTTTTAAACCCATAAGAATTATATAAAAGCTAAATGATTTTGTTATGTAAGTGAATTAGTAGAGTGTGAACTAACATTAAGTACTTAGGGAAGGTGATAGAAAATATACAAAAATGTTGAATATATATTGTTTTGGGAACTTAGTAAAACAATGATTAATTTTTGCTTTTGTGACTTTCCTATATAAACTGAATGATGAACATCTGCTACCTATGAAATTAGAAAAATTTACTTTCAAAGATCAGATGGAAATGTTTCACATAAAAGTGTTTCAGATAAAGTCTTGATCTTTATGTGGGTCTTCTGTAAGTAATGGGCTCATTTTCCCAATTTTATGAATAAAGAAACTGAATGCCAAAAAGACAAATAACTTACTCATACATGGACTAAGCATCAGGATTGTGATTAATTTTTATAACAGTGCTCTACTGAATTGCCCCTATCAAGGGTTTAATCTCAGGTTGATTCAACCAAAAACTTTTAGGACTTCCATTTCCAGGAACATGGAGATGATGTAATTTTTACTATCCTTCTTACTATGTACAACTAAAATCCTTAGAAATTATATACAATACAAACATAAGAATACTCTGAAAGGTAAAGATAAGAAGGCAGACATGATAAGAATCTTGAGATTATCTTTTGTTTTTTATTTTTTTTTTAAATTTTGCTTTCCTTTTTTTTTTTTATGGTGACAGTCTCACTTTGTGACTTTCAGTAGAGTACTGTGGAATCATAGCTCACAGTGACCTCCACCAACCCCTGGGTCCTTGGGTTTAAGTGATTGTCTAACCTCACCTTTCCAAGTAGCTGGGATTACAGGGGCCTGCCAGAATGCCCGGCAATTATTTGGTAGAGACAGGGTCTTACTCTGGCTCATATGCTGGTCTCCAACCTCTGAGCTCAGGGCAATCTACCCACCTCAGCCTTCCAGGGTGCTAGGATTACAGGCTTGAGCCACCACGCCTGGCCTCTTGAGATAATCTTGATGAATTACATGGTGATGAATTCCTGGATTTTCTTATTGTCCTCTATAATCCAGACTTAACCTTGAAAACCCAGCAGTATGCACAGAAAAACCCTTAACAAAGGTTTCTTTAGCCAAAGGACCAGGAAAAGGGAAGCCTGGAAAGTCAGAAAACTTCAAGACAATAACCACATTACCACAGTTAATTAGTGGTACAAAACTATGGATCCTGCAGATATTTAAAAGGATAATAAAGGGATACTGTAAATAAATATGCATGGTTAAATTTGACAAGTTAAATAAAAAGGAACTTAAATAAAAAGATTTTTGAAAAACAAAAAACTTCCAAAATTTACCCATTATGAAATAAATAATTTGAATGTTCTTATAACCATGAAGGAAAGCAAAAGAAAATAATTTGTAATTTAACTCCCCAAAGAAAAAAACAAACAAACAAACAAAACAAAACAAAAAAACTCTCCTGGGTCCAAATGATGTAAAATTATCTGGTCCAAGACTCTTTGAGGTATAAGAATTTTTATTGCTGCTTCAGTATTGGTACTTGATATTGTTCTGTTCAGTAGTTCTACTTCTTTCTTATTACACCTTGGAAGGTTGTGTTTTTCCAAGACTTTGTCCATTTCCTCCATATTTTCAATTTTATGGGCATAAATACTTTTATAGTATTCTGAGTTGATGTTTTATATTTCCATGGTCTTGGTTGTGACTTCTTTTTTTGAAACAGAGTCTCATTTTGTTGCCCTGGTTAGAGTGCATGGTAACATCACAGCTCACAGCAATCTCAAATTCCTCAAGAGATCCTCTTGCCTCAAATTCCCAAGTAGCTGGGACTACAGGCATGAACCACCATATCTGGCTAATTTTTCTACTCTTAGTGGAGATGGGATATCCCTCTTGCTCAGACTGGTCTCAAACTCCTGAGCTCAAGCAATCCACTGTCTCAGCCTCCTAGAGTGCTAGGATTGCAGGGGTGAGCCATCATACCTGGCACTTTTTTTTTTTTTTTCATTTTTAATTGAGCTGTAACTTTTTGCTTCATTGGTCTTCTTCACACCTAGCTGGTGCAAAGTATATATTCTGGGAGAAGGATGAACTTACTATAACTTTGACTAAAAATGTATAAGTGCAAATTAGGTAACTAAGATGTGTACCCCTATAATATTATGAAATAAAACATTAATAAGGAAGAATTAAAAGGCATACAAATTAGGGAAAAATAGATAAGATCACACCTGTTTCTCATAACATGTTTGTCTACATACAATGTTCTGGTTACTATAAAATACACACACAGAAACCTCTCAGAATGAGTAAGTTAGTAAAGTTAGTAAAGCAAGGTAGTGAACATATAAAATCTACTGTGAAAAACTAAATAACTTATAAAATTGTTAACAGAAAATGGAGAAAAACATTCTCAACTTTGTATTTTGCAATGATTTCGTAGAAATGATACCAAATACACAGGCAACCAAAGGAAAAAATAGATAAATTGGACTTTATTAAAATCAATAATTTTCACCCTAAAGGGCATCACCAGAAGAATGAAAAGACAGACAATGTAATAAAAATATTTTCAAAGTATATATTTGATAAGGGATTGGTATTCAGAATATATAAGAACTTCTAAAACTCAAGAAAAAAAATAAACTGATTAAAAATGGATAAAGAATCTGAATAGACATTGCTCCAAAGAATGTATGCAGCAGGCCGATAAGAAAATGCAGGAGTCACTAATCATTAGGGAAATATATTTCAAAACTACAGTGAGATACCATTTCATGCACATTCTGATGGCTATTACTAAAACAAACAAACAAAAAACCTCAGAAAATAACCAGTGTTGATAAAGATGTGGAAACATTGAAGTTCTCATGCATTGCTAGAGGGCATTAAGAATGGTGTATGTAGCTCTGTAGAGTACAGTTCGGTGGTTCTTCAAAAAGCAAATATTATACCATATGAACCATCAATCCACTTTTATGTATATACTCCAACTAATTCAAAAGAGGGAATCAAACTTATTCTTGTACTTTTAAATTGTATTGCAACACTTTTCACAACAGTCAAAAGATGAGAAAGATCCTATAATTCCAATATTGGTCATTTACCCAGAAGAAAAAAAAATCATTTTATCATAAGTACATTTGCACTTGACTGTTTATTGCAGCTCAATTTACAATTGCCAAATTGTGAAAACAACCTAAATGCCCACCAATCCAGGAATGGATTAGCAAGCTGTGGTATATGTATGCCATGGAATACTATACAGCCACGAAAAGGATAGTAACTATACATCTTTTGTATTAATTTGGATGGACTTGAAACGCATTTTTCTTAGTAAAGCATCACGATAATGGAGAAGCAAGAATCCAATGTACTTAATTCTGATATGAGAACAATTGATGCTAGTAAGTATGCGGTAGGGGACGGGCAATGAAGGAGGGGCAAGAAGGAAGTAGAGAAGGGGTGGAGGACCATGGTGTGTGACACACCTCTTGGGGGTGGGGCATTATTAATAAAGGGACTTCACCGAGCAAACACACTGTGTAACCTGGTTCATTGTACCCTCAATGATTCCCCAAAAATTAAAAAAAAAAAATGGGAAAAACTCTCATTTCCATCAACAAAATGAAAGCAAAACAAAATGTGTCATACACACACATGCACACACACACACACACACACACACATTCACGCATGTATATATTTCTTATTATTTCAAGTTGGATTCTCCAGAAACAGACACTCATATGAAAGTCTTTTTTTCTTCTTATTTTTTAAGAAACTCTCCCTCAGGAAATACCAGCAGGAAATTCAGGGAAAGAAAATGGGGAAAGAAAGAAGGCCAGGAAAGAGTCAGATATTCCCCCCAAATCCCACAAGGTGTCATGGCATAGAGAAGTTTTAAAATGTTATAGTTGGCAGATCAAGGTTGTTCCTGTAAGGGACCAGGGAGCTGGCACCTTTCTACCTGTGCATCATTGGTTAGGAGTTAGAGGAATGGACAAGGGGATACAACCAATCCTATACCCTCCTTGAAGGTTCTCCATGTCCACATGGTGGGTCCCTGTGGTCCATTGGTTCTCAGACTTCAGTAACATCTCAATCTCTGGAGAGCTGTTAACATACAGCTTCTTATTCAGTAGATCTGGGGTGGGAGTTGGGAATTTTTATTTTTTATATGACAACAATACTACAAAAAGCAAGAATCAGTATTATATGCATGAAGGTAGAATGTGAGTTAAAGATGTAAATCATAAACCCTAGAGCATCCACTAAACTCACAAAGGAAAGAGTTATACTATGTATATGACACATAGATTGTAGGTAAAAAGCTAACGTAAGAGATGAAGTGTAAAGGAGTGGACAGGAGAAATTCCAAGGTACAGTACAGATGGATATGATTCTTATTGTGATGGTTTTATGGGTATATATATATATGTTAAAACTAAGTTATATGCCAAATATACCTCAATATAACTATGAAAAAGGCTTAAAAAATTGAGCATACACTCACATACAATGTGATGTTACTGAGCCACGTAAAGGAACAAAACTCTGATACTACTTACAATATGGATGAACCTTATGCTAAGTGAAAAAATCCAGACAGAAAAAGGACACCTGTTATTTAATTCCACTTACGTGAAGTATCGATCTAAAGACAGAAAGTAAATCAGAAGTTACCATAGATGGGCTGGAGAAAATAAGGAATTGAGAGGTCAACATTTTTTTTAATGTTTACAGAGTTTCTGTTTGTGGCAATAAAAAGTTTTTTAAGTAGCTGATGGTAATAGTTATAAACATTGTGAATGTAATTAATCCTTCTAAATTGTATATCCACAGAGAATTAATAATGCAAAATTTCACATCATATTATGCATGTGTAATATGTATACAAAGTAAAAATCAGTTCTTATGTCTATACAATATGAATATGTGAACATTGATATTAAAAATGCAATATTCTTTGCAATCACTCAAAAAATTGAATAGTTATGTGCAAATCTAATGAATTACATACAGGAGCTGTGTGTTGATAGCCACATGGCACTGATGAAAAAAATCAAATATGAGCTAAGTAAAAGAAGACACGCAGAGAGTGTACATGGATTAGAAGAGTCAGCCTAGTAACGCTGTCAGTTTTCTCCAAAATTTTATGTAAGGTTAATGCAATTTTTGTCAAAATCCCAGCAAGACAGGTGGTACCTGGGGCTCAGTGAGTAAGGCGTCAGCCCCATATACTGAGGATGGAAGGTTCAACAAAAAAATACCCAGACGTTGTGGCAGGTACCTGCCTGTAATCCCAGGAGGCTGAGGCAAAAGAATCACCTAAGCCCAGGAATTGGAGGTTGCTGGGAGCTGTGTGATGCCAGGGCACTCTACCAACGGTGATAAAGTGAGAATCTGTCTCTAAAGAAAAAAAAAAAAATCCCAGCAAGATTTTATTTTTAAACTGTATACTAGATTTCCCTAAAACATGCACAAAGATGGCAAAGGAACTAGAAATGATAAAATATTTTGGAAAAAGAAGACTAAAGTGGGAGGAATTAATCTATTATCAATGGAACATAATTAAGCACTAAGAAATAAGCCTACACAGGTAGGCTTAATTTAGTTTTCAATAAAATAACAATAGCAATTCAGTAGCAGAAATTTAGCCCTTTCAATAAATGTTACTGAAAAAGTTAGATATCCATAGCAACCCCATCAAAAAATTTCTATGTCTAATACAAAAATTAACTCACAATGGGTCATGTCCACCAATTATCAGAAGTCAAACTGTATAGCATTAGTGTAAAAATTAGACATTAAAATGTTTAAAAATAAGCATAGTAGAAAATATTTGGACTTATGTGTAGGCAAAAAATATTTAGACTTGACACTAACATAATTCACTTAAAAAATTAAATGATACATTTTACTTGTTCAAACTTTAAAACTTTTAGTCTGTGAAAGACTTTGTCAAGAGCTGCCTTCTTGGAGAGGATATTTACAGAGCATATTTCCAACAAAATGCTAATGTCTGGAATACATAGCCAACCCTCAAAACTCATCAGGAATATAACAAAAGATACAAATTAGAAAATGGGCAAAAGACATGAAGAATATTTCACCAAAAAGGTTATGACAAATAAGCAAAAAATAAAATCTTCAACAATACTCGCCATTAGAGAAATAAAAATTAAAACCCCAATACAGTAACACCACACCCCTATGAGAACGGCTATAATAAAAAATAATAATGCTATGAAATACTAATGAAAATAAAGAGCAACTGGACCCAATGCAGAATGGGACAGGCACTCTGGATAATTGGCTGTGTCTCATAAAATGCATCGGTCAGCTATCATATAATTCGGCCATTGCACTCTTACACATTTATCCCAGAGAAATCAAGTCTTATATTGATACAAAACCTGTACATGGATGAGCATGGTAGCTTTATTCAGAATAATCAAAAACTAGACACAATCCATAGGTCTTTACATGGGTGAATGATTAAACAAACTGTGGTAGATTTAGTAGACTCATATCAAAGACTGTTACTCAGCAACAGAAAGTAATGAACTATTGATACATATGACAATCTAGATGAATCTCCAGAGAATTATGCTTAGTGGAAAAAAGTGCCAATGCTAAAAGGTTATATATTGTGTGATTCCATTAACGTGACATTTTGTAAATCACAAAATTATGGACAGGAAGAAAAGATTAGTAGTTGTCTGGGGCTAAGGAACTGGGCTGTTCATGAGACTCTAAAAGAACGCGTGAGAAACGCTTATGGTGATGGAAATATTCTGTAACTCACATGTCACTGGCAGTTTCCTAGTTGTGATATTGTCCTATAGTTTTACAAGATCTTTCTTACTCTTGGAGGAAATCGGGTAACTGGGGGTACAGAATATCACATTGCCAAGGAAATAAAATTTAAGTTGCTTGTATTGTAATTCAATATTCACTGGAACATCCAAATACTGTTACATTTAACCTACCCTGCAATAGAAAATTCACCGATCCAGCACTGTTTTGTTATCGTTATTGTATTGTGCCCTGGTCTATTGCTTCCACTATTTCTGTTGGTGTCCCTTTTACTCTGGTATTCACACATTTTCTAACACAATTAGACCCCTGTTGACATCATCATTTCTGGTCCTGTGAACTGATTGGTGTACCAGGAAATTTTAAAGATCTTATTTATACAATCAATGCTTTCTACGAAAACATAAAAGCTATGGGACAGTGTTCACTCAGATCTGATTTCAGGACTAGATTGTAGGATCAAACATTTGAGTAAAAACTGAGTCCAGCCTGATTCAATTACTCTTTGAGGAAACTCAAGTTTCTCCTCCTCTATGAAACTTACATTGAACGCTTCAGGTGGAAGTGTGATCTCATTCAAAAAACTTTTGTAGCTTTCACCTGGTAAATCATTAACTTTCTCAAAATCATATATATCCAAACCTATATCTTCTCTTTCCATGTAACCTGTGAATTCCTTTATATTCAAAATCAAGCCTTGTATTTCTTTTCTTCTCTCATAGTATTGTTCACATCAGCATAAAATCAAATATTTAATTACTTACTATAATTTCTCCAAGAACCTAAATATATTCTAGGTCAACTTTTAGTTCTTTGAGGTATCTCTATCCTGCCATTTGATACAGCAATTCCACTATTGAGTATTTATCCAAAGTAAAAAAATAATGTCATTTTACCAAAAAAGACCCTCGCACTCAAATGGAATCATCTCAAGTGTCCATCATTACATGACTGGGTATATGGACATATTTTTACTTTTTTGATTTTTTACTATTTTTACTTTATTTATTTTTTACTATTCAGCAAAAAAAATAAAAATAAAAAGTAAAATGGTAAACTAATACCTTTTGTAACAGCCTATATGGAACCTTACTTCTAAGCAAAGTATAGCAAAAATGGAAGAAAAAAACACATGTTCTCACTATTAAATTTTAAGTCAACACTCATGTATCTATGTGGAAGTAAAACACAGTGGAAAGCAAGCACGTCAGAAGGGTGGCAGAGGTGGGTAGATTCACACTTCAGGGGTACAAAGCACACTATCTGAGTGATAGGTATGACTTTGACTCAAACTGTGTAAGAACAATAATGTAGCCAAAATATTTATACCCCAATAATTTTTGTATTATTTTATGTGCATATGTATTTTTTTCTAGATCAGATCCCTATGAACACCACCAATCAGGTTCATGAATTTCCCCTAATATGTTTTTTTCAGAAATCCAATCTATTATGAACACTCCCAGATATGAAATAAAGTTTCAAATATAGAACTTTCTCTGTTTAACACCAGTAATATAGTTCAGCTTTTTCATCATTTAAAAAACACACTCTCAAAATTAGTGCCTTTTCTATTTTAGGATATTTTCACATGTAAAAATCAAAACAGTGGCTTAAAATAATATCATAAAATAAAACAAAAGACACTATGAAAGATTTCTTAAAAATATTGAGGGATTTTTTCAGAGTGAAACACTAATTCAGCCATTAATGATACCTCAATTTGTATTAGAATAGGAGATACTCAGTTGGATGAAGAATGTCTTATTTTACAAAAAAAAAAAAAAAAAGAGGATAATTGATAACTATTTGTTAATTGTCTCCTGCATTGGTGTTTTTTTGTTTTTTTATTAGAGTATGACTAAATTTAACCATAGTAACTCAGAAAATGTTCACCTTTCCATACCTAGAAAATAGAATTAGGATCATAAGCTGCTTAGGTCTACTTAGTGGAATTTCATATAAGCCCTTCATTTAGAAAATGATTGGCATTTCCTTAAATAATACATAGGCTTTTATATGAAATGTCTTCTATTGGTAAATAATATTATTTTAGTAATCCAAATTTATTGAGAATCTAAAGAAAAATCACTTATACAACAGGTAAACAGGAAACACATTTCACTGTAGCTTCAGAGTTCAAGGTCCTAGATGAGTTTTTGTTTTCTTCCTTTCTCCTTCCCTCTTATCCTTCCTCCCTCCTCCCTCCCTCCCTCCCTCCCTCCCTTCCTTCCTTCCTTCCTTCCTTCTTTCCTTCCTTCCTTCCTCCTTCCTTCATTCCTACCTTCCTTCCTTCCTCACTTCTCCTTTTTTTCCTTCCCTCCTTCCTTCTTTCTGACAGTTAAGAACTTGAACAATAACACCCCATTTTATTTATACTTTTCATCTTCATTTTCAAATACTCTGTTTAAAATTACTATTAATTGTATGTAGTTAAGCACATATAATAATAAAGTGTCACCTGTGGAATAAATCAAGTTTGCATTATAATTGACTTTTTCTGGATTGCTTGTGTTTACTTTAGACAGAGGCTAATTTTGTACTTTCATTTGTTTTCTCATTTTCGTATTATTGATTATGATTGTTGTAAAAATTGGAATTGTCAGATCTATTGTTTTATGGTATTAATTAATGTGATTTATACACGGATTACACTTTGAGTAATTACATTATGACAAAGTAACACTAATAGAAATAAATCACTTTATTGGAATACACTACTCTAAGTATTTATATTAAATAAACCTTTCATTCCGTAAAATATCTTCGTGATTAGAGCAAAATCAAAACTATAATTTTTCACTCATTCCTAGACATCAAAGACAAAGTATTCCTTTTTTACATAGCATTTAATCAGTGCCCAACTAAAGAGGCATATTTTTTAAATACAGGAGGGATGATCCAAGATCATATTGAACTTTAATCAGTGCCCTGGTGAAAGACTGAACATTCTCCATAGTGTTAGATGACTTTCACAATGGTAAATGATGGGAAGAGCATTTTCAGAAGTGGAAAATGTAATAAATAGCAAACCCAGGAAGGACAAAATCAAAACTATATACTGTTTAAGGAAAACTAACTATGGAAACACCAGAGAGAGACTATCTGGCAAAATGCAAGTACAGCAGTACGATGCCAAGAATCCCAATGGTGATTGGCCAACAGCATATTATTTCAGTTGAAAAAGAAATTGTGACTTAAACATAAGTAAAAAGTAGGATAAAAGTTAGGGACTTTGGGGTAGTTTTACAGCAATAGTTAGGCATTTATTTTATTACAGATTAAAAAACTCCACAAACAACTATCCAAATAAATTTCATGATTAGTTCCAGAAAACATACTCTGAACAACACTAAAGACCCAAGAACAGGTAAAAAATGGAAGGTCTAAGTAAGAGGAAATAAGGAGAGTTCACTTCCTTTTTAGTCAATAAATTACATATTTCAAATTAGAAACATCAGGTATCAGTTATGTTATATGAAGCACAGAAACAAATTAAGAAACTGCTGAGCTATAGAATATAAATTAATATTTAACGTCATACTTTTTCAAAAAGTTTAATTTTATCTGCATTGCTAGGTTATCAAAAACAGGTTTCATTATCTTTGCCTACAGAACATTATAAATAAAATAAACTGCTTCTAGTAATGGCAATCATTGCAACTGCAGTGAACCACCCTGAAAACGAAAATGAAGGGACAGAGGCAGAACACACACACACACACACACACACACACACACGTTTTCCTTCTCTTGCCACAGTTGTCAGGGACATTCCAGACTCTGGAGGGGCCAGCTTATATTCTAGGGTGAGAGTGGTGTGGAGGACTGCACTGACAGCTGGCGCCTTAGAATGGTAAACAAAACTCCAGGACTTTGGCTGTCAGGAACACGACATAGAAACAGCTCATGATATGGTCCACATCACAAGAAGAGGCTTACCAAAGGGAAACAGACCAGCAATACTGACATATCTTGACACTCGCCTCAATCATAAATCCTGCTTCCATGAGTTCTTTAACTTTGAGTATATGCAAGAGATCACCCTGCACTTTACTGTCTGTCCTGCGGATAGGAAGGTGCTCCCCCCTTTCCCAACAGGGTACCGGTATCCCACAGTGGATGAGCTGACTACGGTGCTGCCTCCTGTCCTTACCCACTTAAGTCTAAAAAACTTTGGGATTGGAGTGGGAGCTGGAGCTTACATCTTCAGCAGATTTGCACTCGGTCATCCAGGGCTCTAAGCTCATTCATTAACTCTGACCCTTGTGTTGAAGGCTAGATTGGCTGGGCAGCTTCCAAAACCTCAGACTTGACAACCAATGTCATGGACATTTTCTTGGCTCATCATTTGGGCAAGAAGAGTTGCAGGCTAACCTGGACCTGATTGAAACCTACAGACCTCATATTGCCCAAGATACCAACCAAGAAAACTTGCAGCACTTTCTGAGTTACTATAATGGACGCAGAGTCCTGGAGATTGAAATAACTATTCTGGTCCAAAATGTTAACAAATGAAAAACATTCAAAGTTCAACTTTATTGGTGCTAGGAGACAGTTCCTCTGCAGTTGAGGCTGTGGTCAAATGCAATCCTGCCTGAACCCTATAAATACAACGTTGCTAACGATGGCAGGCTGTGGAGGACTGCTTCAAGCAGGTCAGCCTGGGTATCTCACTGAGGCCTTCAAATACTTTTTATAGGGAATGGGCTACATACCATTTGCCAGCACGAGCCAGCTCGCCTGATCAGGAACCCATTCAAGCTCAAGAAGCATTAGCTCTGGAGAAAGTCCCTGCAGCTAGTTTGTCACCAGTACTCAGTCAGATGGAACTCAAGAATCCTGTGAGTCCCTGACATCCTGGAAAGACACCAGACCATGGAGCTGTCCTGCCAAGCAGATACTTCTCCCCAGAATCATGCAAGTCCCTCCTTCTTCCAGTGACCACTCCATAATAAAACATTTCATCCAGTAAACTGGCCTCTACTATCTTTAACTCATCATGGCCACTGAACCTCTCTCTAGTAGCCTGGATTAAACAGTCTCTCTGCTTGTCCACCCCCTTTTTTGTATAGACCAAGAACCACTTCCATGACATTACCGTAACATTCCAACATCTTCAGCTGATCCAATCTCCATAGCTTCTCTTGCCAGGTTTTTTCTGTGTTCCCCCAACTATATATCAGATAAGATCTTTGATCCCAACTGTGTGTGTGAGCACAGGTATGTACATTTGTGCACATGTAGTTCTGTAAATTTTAGACATGCTTTCTTGTAATGTTTCTGCAAAAAAACAAAAGAGGGACACTCTTTGCATTCTCAATGACATTTTTAGGGGAAATATGAGGAACAGATTTTTTACATTGGGTAGGCCACTGGATTCTCTTTTGGTTACAAACTGGTCAATGTGACTTGCTAAGCAACTTCAGGAGAGACCTTCTCTGAAGAATGTAGAAGATCGTAATAACTATCGGGACCATTGACTGGTAAAGATGCCTGCTCTTTGGGAGGCAGACAGAAGCCATCTACCCTCTCTGTCCAAATTAATTCACATGTTCTATAAATTAAAGGGAGGGATACATTCTATGAGAAGCCCATGAATGATGAGGTACTAATACAACAGAATATTTTTCCAAGGAGCAAATACGGCTTAATTATTGGTCTCTCTTTGCATAGGAAGATGGAAAACAAAAGTCCAGGCCTCAGCCCTGCAACAACAAAACTGCTCTCATTGCCACTTACCAGACATCTATAAATACTCAAGAAGTGCCTTCCAGGTCCACAATGGGGTGGAGTATAACCTTGATTTTAGAAGACTTAATGGAGGTTAAATTTAATATAGAACCTATTTTTCAGAAAGATTCTTAAGCCTATGAACTCCTTTTGGTAGGAGGGAAGGGGCCAATCTGTCAGGGCGGCCCTGTCCAGGGAAAATTGTTTTAAGATTCCTGTCTGTTGTTACATGAAGGGTCACAGCCAGCTAGACAGTATTTCTGGAGGGAGAGAAAGACCACAGAGACCAACTGCCACACAGCCAGAGCCCAGCTCTCGGAAGCATTGCCATGTAAGCTCAGGGTTATACAGTTCCAAATCATGGGAAGGGGCTTTCAGACACATTGTTTGCTTTCTACTGAAAAAGGAATGCATCATTCTGCCAGAATATGACTTTTTACAGATTATGAAATAAAGCTGTATATTTCTCATTGTTAATAAAAAAGAAAGAGAATTGTATGGAGTTAAATGAGAGGTATACTGTGAGTGAGAAACTTTGTTTTAAGAATTGAGGATGGGATTGCTTATCACTGAAGCATAACCTGTCTAGTACACTTAGTTTATTCTATTTAATTTATCCTAACACACTTCCCAATAAAAATAAATGTAAATGCAGTGGTATATTTAAATGGTAAGCGAGAATAACTGTCACCTGGAGTCCTACACTCAGAGAATATATCTGAAAGATAAAGATAAAATGACATTTTTAGTAAAAAATGTTACTTGACAGAATTAAAGCATATTCTTGGAAACTAATTGTAAAATGTACAGAGAAATCCAAAGAACCAGGAAGAGCCAATAAGAACAACATGGGAGGGGCGGCATCTGTGGCTCAGTGAGTAGGGTGTCGGCCCCATATACGGAGGGTGGTAGGTTCGAACCCAGCCCCGGCCAAACTGCAACAAAAATAGCTGGGTACTGTGGCAGGCACCTGCAGTCCCAGCTTCTCAGGAAGCTGAGACAAGAGAATCACCTAAGCCCAAGAGCTGGAGGTTGCTATGAGCTGTGACACCATGACACCACGGCACTCTACTGAGGGTGACAGAGTAAGACTCTGTCTCTAAAAAAAAAAAAAAAAAAAAAAACACACAAAGTGGGAGGAGCTTCACTAATAAATATCAAAGATTATAATAAAACTACAAACTACAGTAATGAAGATAAGTAGATAAGTGGGATAAAATGAGGACTCTACAACCCACACATTAGAAAAAAGGAAGTCATTAAAATGGAGAAGAGGCCGGGTGTGGTGGCTCACACCTGTAATCCCAGCACTCTGGGAGGTAAAGCAGGTGGATTGTCTGAGCTCAGGAGCTCAGGATCAGCCAGAGCAAGAGCGAGATCTGCCTCTAAAAATAGCCACGTGTTGGGGCAGGTGCCTCTAGTTCTAGTTACTTTGGAGGCTGAGGCAAAAGGATTACTTATGCCCACAAGTTTGAAGGTGCTGTGAGCTATGGTGCCATGGTACTCCACCCAGGGTGACAGTGAGACTCCATCTTAAAAAATAATAATAATAATAAAATAAGTAAAAAATTGAAAAATAGAGAAGAAAGTATGGATTTTTCATAAATGATTCTGTGTGGCACATGTGATAATACCTAAGAGTCATAGCTTGATGTGCTTGCAACATAACTTGCATTGTTAGTAATAATGGTTTAAAAAGCTTAAAACCAATATTCAATTATTAGTATAATTAAGTTAGGAATTGAATTGAGAAAATGATTGCAGATGACGGGCAAATGTGAACAGAGATAGGAGAGAAGGGGATCAGAGAAACCCTAAGCCTGGTGCAAAATGCATCATGGAAGGTCTTGTCCCTTTAAAACTTAAGAAACTGTCTTACTGAAACTTTCCCCTCCCTCAGCATGACTTGCTGCTGAGGTCACTGAGCAGGCAAGGCTCCCTGGGATGCTAGGACGGGCTCCCTCTCAGGACGAGTGAGTGCTTTTGTGCAGTTAGGGAATGCAGAATGTTTGAACTTTGTTTAAGACAGCAAGAGTTGCTCCAGACTAGGTAAGGAAAAATATCTCCTTTCTTCCGTCACCTTCGTATGGTCAGCAGCATCAGTTTGGCTGAGCACGAGGCTCTGGAGTGTTAATTGCCGCTCTGTGATTTGTGTGCCTGGCCTAATTGGGGTCTTCTCTGACATTCTGCTCCCGGACTATGTTTCTTGTCCCATCCTCTGTTTGTATTAAGATCATAAATACTTTAGAGCGATAAAAGTAAAAAGTAAATCATACGCAGCCTGGCGTAGGATGTGGAAGCTGGTGTTTGGTAAGAAGTACCTCTACTCAAGACAGTACCTGGCACAGACTATAGACGTCTGAGCAAAGTTAGCATGTCCTTGCTGAGATGGTGGTAGGAATGCAAGGCACAGGGTTTCAGATCTCAGAGGAGTGAAAAAGACATCAGTGTAAGAAGGATCAAGGCAGCTATTTGGTACCGTATGGAATATTGAAGATGTTTACGTGTGAAGGGTAGTTGTTGAAGGACTGGAAAACAGTCCAGTACAGGTTATGGCGCATGCAGCGTGATGAAAGAAACCAAGAGGGGTGGGGAAGATGGCTCAGCAGGGATGCTGGAGCCTGAGAAGGCTGAAGAGGGCACTCAGAAGGGAGGGCATCATGAGACGGAGTAAGAGGACGTTCCACTTGGTCCAAGCATAATAACATGTATGAGCCATGTGGAAATGTTGAGTCAGTGGCCTACTATGAGATATTGGAGCTGAAATGTTGAAAAGGGCATCTCTGAAAGGGAGAGGGGGGCAGCTACTCCAGCAAAGTGAGGTTGAACAGAGATGGCTTTAACAAAGAGATGTTGGCTCCGTGCCTGTGGCTCAATAGGCTAAGGCGCCAGCCACATACACCTAAGGTGGTGGGTTCCAATCCCCAGCCCGGCCCGCCAAACAACAATGATGGCTGCAACCAAAAAATGGCCGGGCGTTGTGGCGGGCGCCTGTGGTCCCAGCTGCTTGGGAGGCGGAGGCAGGAGACATGCTTGAGCCCAGGAATTGGAGGTTGCTATGAGCTGGGATGCCATGGCACTCTACCCAGGGGGATAGCTTGAGGCTCCGTCTCAAAAAAAAAACAAAGAGATGATTATGGTTACTGGGAACCAACCAGTTTACTATTGTAGAAGCAATGGAAAGGAAGAAAACAACAACAAACTCTGGAGTGTTACATTAGAATTAAATCAGTTTTACCCAGACCTTCTAAACAACTGCACCAAAAAAAAAATAGCTGGGCATTGTGGCAGGCTCCTGTAGCCCCAGCTACTTGGGAGGCTGAGGCAAGAAAATCGCTTAAACCCAAGAGTTTGAGGTTGCTGTGAGCTGTGACGTCACTGCATTCTACCCAGGGCTTGAGACTCTGTTTCAAAAATCAAATAAATTAATAAATGAATAAATAAATACATAAATATAAACAAATACATATAGTAAAACACAAAATCACTGTCACAGAAATTCATCTTTTTCTGTGGGCTTTGTAAAAGCCCCTGTCTGAAATTGGACCTGCATTTGGTCAGACCAATATCCATGGCTCCTGTGTGCGTATCAGAACCACAAACAGCTGATTTACATGTATTCCTATAAGATTTGGGAAACTACTCATAATTCCGGCAATTCTCCTTTCTTCTGAAAAATCACATCTTACATTCTTCTTCTTCCTTTTTTTTTTTTTTTTTTTTGGATAGAGACAGAGTCTCACTTTATCGCCCTCCATAGAGTGCCATGACATCACACAGCTCACAGCAACCTCCAACTCTTGGGCATAAGCAATTCTCTTGCCTCAGCCTCCCGAGTAGCTGGGACTACCAGTGCCCACTGCCAGCCCCATATACCAAGGGTGGCAGGTTCAAACCCGGCCTGGCTATTTTTTGGTTGCAGTTTGGTCGGGCCGGATTTGAACCTGCCACCCTCAGTATATGGGGCCAATGCCCTACTCACTGAGCCACAGGCGCCACCTCACATCTTACATACTTACGTAAGACTGCATTAAAGTGGTATTGTCTACTTTTTTAGGAAATGTGTGTATTTGAAAAATCAATCTGATTTCAATATAAGTATTTAGGAGTATTTCCTGAGAAAATAGGTTTATTTACCTGTCTACTTGCTTGTTTCTCTCACAGACACATTTATTTGAATAACTGAAAGTTTTCTCTTTCTCAGAATTCACAGAGTCAAATTCGTGACTCAAATATCATAATGTATAGGGCATAGTGACAAACACAGGTCATGTTTTACCTTCAATCCACATTCTGTTTTTTTTTTTTTTTTTCTGTTCTGTTTACAGTGGAAGAAATGCCGCCCTTTTATGAATTTCTTCAAGTCATTATCTTTGGAAAAGGAAAACATAAATAAGCAAATAATTCTCCTTTTTTCTAATGTGTGTTACTGATGCTTGATGCATTATTTATTAAAAAATAAAAATAGAGACAAATCATGTCTTAGAATTCAAAGTAAACCTAAACAGAAGTGAACATTTTGTAAGTATTTCATAAAAAATGCATGCATAGTAAATGTGTTTATAGGCAACATTTATTATAAATAAATAAAATGTTACACATATCTATAATAAATATTTATTTACCAAATATTGAACTAATGTAATATATTCCAAAATCCAATAAAAATCATCTTCTTCTTCAATTTATTTTAGAAAGATTACTGATTGCAAACATCAACATTTGATAATGTAGCACTATTCATGATATAAGAGCATCAAAATAAATCTGAAAAAAGAAGAGCGTTATCTTTCGTGGTTGCAGGAAAAGTTAGACAAAAGTAAAGAAGTAAAATCATTAAGATATATTTAATAGCTAGAACACTTCTAACTTGTATAATAAGCAGATGATATACTTTTCTTGCTGGTTTTTCTGAACTAGTGAATTTGTTATAAAAATATGCAAATGCATGATAATCTTAAAGTATCAGTAAATTTCTCAAATTTGACATTTCTCAGTCTATATTTTCTATGAAAACACAAAAAATTTAAATAATAATGATGAATAAAATTAATTGTTAAATAAAATACTTACAAGGGAATATAAAAAATAGAACACTAGCTAGGCACAGTGGTTCATGCCTGCAATCCTAGCACTTGGAAGGCCGAGGCAGGTGATTGCTTGAGCTCATAAGTTTGAGACCAGCCTGAGCCAGAGCAAGCCCTTAACTCAAGAAATAGCCAGGCCTTGTGGTGGGCACCTGTAGCCCCAGCTACTCAGGAGGCTGAGGCAAGTGAATTGCTTGAGCCCAAGAGTTTGAGGTTACTATGAGCTATGACGACGCAGCACTCACATAACTGTGACAAAGTGAGACTCTGTCTCAAAAAATAAATAAATAAATAAAAGAACACTATACCAAATCAATATGCAATCACATAAATGTAATAATTAAAAAGAAAATATATATAAAGTCTCTGGGATATTGTTCTTTTTTCTCATCTTTATTTCACATGATAGCCATATATTGTTATATCAACAAAAGTTTTGACATAACTGATGATTTAATGAAGAAAAACTAATTAAATAATTTTAATATAAGCAATAAACTATGAACCATATTAATATAATTTTTATGTTTTAAAAGGTATAGATGGAGAAAATAATCAATGCAACAGATGTTAACTTGGTTTAATCAAGGTTAATCAAGAAACATAAAGGAAGAAAGATGAATGACAAAAGATATTTAGCAATACATTCTCATTTAAAACTTAATGGCAGCAGAAAATTTTCTGAAGAATTACTCAATTCAATGAGAAATAGACTACTCAGAATGCATAATGTGATACCTATGACATTGTAAATTAATTATGGTAAAGAACTACATCTAAAAATGCCTTTTGCAGGCTTGCCTGTGTCCCTATGATTAGTACCCAGAGATGGTATTGGCAGGACATCTAGCAACAAACATAAGCGAATCAACTGAAAGTTATTAGACCTAAGAGGGCTCAGGAAGGCAAAAACAAATCATGATGCTTAAACTATTTGTCCTAAGAGCTTATTTTCTCTATGTACCTTTTGTATGGTAAAATATAAACTCTCAGCCATTTAACATGTGTTCCACGATAAATTAAGTCTATTTGTTTCAATTCATTTCAATTCACATGGCACAAGACAACAGAAGAATGCCACATTTCATGGGCTAATCCTCAACTTTAAATTGCATGGAACAAGATGGACTAAGAGATTGTGTGGGGATTTGCTCTCATTGCCTTGGGAAGAATCAAATCCTTATTATAAATTGGAGCTAATAGTGGTCACCATGTAGTGTAGTTCAATCATTAGGCCCGTGTTATGTGACTCTTGAGTACAATATATTTTAAAAATGGAGTCGGCAGTCTTAACGTTTTATGAATATTTTATTTTATAAGTTGTAAGTTGTGAGTTTTCATAACCTACGTACAGACTTTGAGGTACATAATATTGAATTGGTTGCTCATGAAAAATTGTGTATGTGTGAATTCATCACCAGAGGAAGTAAAAGAGGAAAATAAGGGGAAAAGCTCCAGACTGGCCAGTGGGAAATGTGACTTATGACACCTATTTGTTCACTGGGGTTTCCTTAGGTAAATCACTTTATTTTTCTGAGTTCTAGTTTTCTTATCTGCCAATCAAGGAGCTTGGATTAGAAAATCTCCCCAAACTCCCAAATTCTGAAATCCTGTATTTTACTGTGGCATTAACTATGTCTCATAGGCATAGGTAATTTGTTACCCACTTAATTCTAGGCTACTAAAAATTGCCTCTCCCACAAGTTGTACTTCTAAAACATTCTACTCAGCAAACCTTTTGTGATCATCTAGATAAAAATAATCTTTAAAGTTCTGCAGCTGATACATACTAATTCTAAAGTATTTATCATGACTGATATGGCTCATATTAGTATATTTGTCTCTTTTTTTTTGTACTAAAAGTGAGGAATGATTTATTATTCATCGTGGTGATTCCCCTCCTTCTGCATTATGTCGTCAGTCAAGGACCTAATAGTACCTCATGTATATGGAAGATACATAAATGTTCAGTAAATGTTCATCGCATAAAGCCAGGGAGCTGGATTTTCTGCCTCATGCTTGAATTATATTATACCCAAGAGAACTACTGGATCTTTCTCTTCACTTACTAGAATATTCGGCCTATGCAGTTCTTTGAACATTCCCTGAGCGTGGTAGTGAGACAATCCTCCTACTTTGAAATTTATTGTGTATCATCCTGATTCATAATCTCTCATCACTTTCCTGAGTCAGATTTTATTGTGTCTATTAGTAACTTTTATTAGAAACTTTGAGCCTGAAAAAGCTCTTTTTCAATATTTTCCCCACTTGGATAACATTTTTCCACTCAGTTGGAAGAAAACAATTTAAAAACAACCTATATCTGGAGGATTGCTTGTTTCCTTCCTCTCATTGTATAGTACTTTCATCAGAGCACTGAATGCTCTTGATTTTCATTGCATGTTGATTTTTATCATACCCACTAGCCTATGAGTTTCTAAGGACAGATATTTTTTGTCTTTTATCTGGTTATCTAGTAGTAGGCTAAACCCTACCACACCACCTGCAAAGCGCACACAAGGTCTGAATAAACAACTGTGTGCATGGAAGGTCTGGAAGAAATACATGAGAACAGTAAGTCATGACTGATTTCTTAGAAATCCTCACAAGCTATTTATATTTTTATTTCTTATATTAAACTATGTACATTAATGTAATCACGGGGTACAGTGTGCTATTTTCATATACATTTTGAAATACTCTCATCAAACTGGTTAACATAACCTTCATGTCATTCTCTTAGTTATTGGTTAAGACATTCATACTCTGCTTTTAGAAAGATTCACTTGTACCCTTGTAAGATAAACCATAGAGGTGACCCACCAATCAAGCCCTCCCCCATCCACGCCCCCCACCTCCCCCCCCACCCTCTTCCCATATTCTAAGGCTATAATTAGGTTATGATATTTCTAAAAGCTATGAATTAGTTTCAAAATAGGGCTGTGTACATTGGATGCTTTTTCGTCCATTCCTGAGATACTTTGCTAAGAAGAACATTTCCTAATTCCATCCATATAAACACGAAGGACGTAAAGTCTCCATCTTTCTTTTTATAACAACAAATCTGAGATATTTAATGGAATATATAGAAAAATCACCAAGTGACTCCTACATCTTGTTGTCTTTGAGGGAACTAAATTCTTCCTGTTAGGACAAATCTAAATATTCAGCAAAAAAAATGTGTTATAAACCTGTAAGATAAAGTATGAAGATGTCAAAGGAGTTAATTAGTAGAGTCTACAATGTTATTTCTACCCATGTCAAATTATTCCAGAGTGTTTAAACATGTTAAATTGAATGTGTGGAAAAAACAAATACAATAAATTAATATGACTCTAGGTGATGGCTTACAAGTCCATAGATAGAAGCATGGAAAGAAACAAATCAAAACTAATGGCATTCCTTTGAATGAATATTGATACTAACATAAATTATAATCCCTATTAAGTTCATGAAGTGTTAATTAAAATTCTGCCCTACACAGCATTACATATTGAATGTGTGTAAATGTTAGTGCTAACACATTTCACTGCTCCTCATTTGTCATATTCAAAATCAAGTGTGTAATTTTATAAGCCATACAACATAACAAATGCAAAAAGCAGACTGGGTTGTCCTAGGAAATTTTCTTATCTTCTTTGAAATTATTATGCTTTTCTGGAGATAATTCCCTTTGGGATGTATATATGATACATGATAATATATATATATTGTGATTATAGCTATCATATACATGATATGTGGTAATATATATTTTTTGATTTTAGCTATCCTAATTTATATTTTAAAAGTTTTATTTCACCGAGATAAAGAAGCCACATAGAGACTCCTGAGTTTGGTTCTTTCCCTCTTCCAGAAGCTCTGGTGCTTTTTTAACTTCTTCTGCATTCCTTTCTAATTTCTAATAAAAATCCTATCTTATCACTGGAAAAAAAAAGTTTTGTTCCATATTATATCAAATATTTAAAGGGAACTTTCTAGTCTTAATATTGAGATCTTTAACATATTTGATATTGCGAAAATTAATAATGTTTCCTTCTTAAAATTAATTTCTCTATTGTACAGAATAATATCTAATTTGTCTTTCCTAAATTATTGCTGTTAATTGACAAGCAGATGAATAGCTGATTTATAAGTTTCTTAAAAGTAATTGCACATTTATAAACCACACTACACCAGAAAAAGCCTGAAGCATCAACATCACACAAATAACTCTGTTAATGTAGTGTGTTATTTTCCTGAAAGTAGACTCCTTAGTCCATCTTGCTACAGATATTCTCTAGTAATAGGCAGCACATAGTGGTCATATGAGAATGAAAGCTAGAAGGCCAAATTTTCATCCTTAGAAGTAGTATATCCTAACCATTTTTCTTTCGGGAGCTGTTTATACTTTCTGAAATTTTTGAGGATCCAAAATATTTTATTGTATTTTATATAATGATGTTTACTGAGTTAAAGTTAAAACAGAGACATTTAAAAATATATTTATAATTTGTTTATAAACAATAATCCATTATTTTTAATAATTAAAGTCTCAGCACCTATAGCACAGTGGTTATGGCACCAGCCTCATACACCAAGGCTGGCGGGTTCTAACCTGTCAGGGCCAGCTAAACAACAATGACAACTGCAACAGAAAAATAGCTGGACATTGTGGCGGGTGCCTCAGCTACTGGAAGGCTGAGCTCAAGAGTTAGAAGTTTCTGTGAGCCGTGACACCACAGCAGTCTACCAAGCACTCTATCCAGGGTGACATAGTGAAACTCTTGTCTCAAAAAAAAAATAGTTATTAAAATAAAAATTATTTTAATAAAATAACATTAAAAATATGGTGTGATGAATTTATTGAAAAGATCATTAGTTTTATAAATTTCTTTAATATTTGACTTAAAAGACAAATGGATTTTCATATTTGAGTCTATATTAATCTGTTATAAATTCTACTTTTGTTAAAATATAAAAAGAAAATCTGGCCTAACACAAATATATATTTGTGGAAAGCTATAAAGTCTAGATTTCTAAAGCCAATTTTTTTTTTGCTACTTCATCAACACATTTTTAAATGAAATTTACTTTTTTTTTTTTTTTTTTGAGATGGAGCCTCAAGCTATCCCCCTGGGTAGAGTGCGATGGCATCACAGCTCATAGCAACTTCCAACTCCTGAGCTCAAGCGAGTCTCCTGCCTCCGCCTCCCAAGTAGCTGGGACCACAGGCACCCGCCACAATGCCTGGCCGTTTTTTGGTTGCAGCCATCATTGTTTTTTGGCGGCCCGGGCTGGGGATTCGACCCCACCACCTTAGGTGTACGTGGCTGGCGCCTTAGCCGATTGAACCACAGGCACCGAGCTGAAATTTACTTTTTTAAAAAACATTATTATTATTATTATTATTATTAGTGTGTCCTGGAAATGAATACCGTGACTACTGGTTGGATTAGGTTTTATTACCTTGATTTCATGTGAGGGCACTCTAATTTTCACTATCAGTGCTTTTGCACCATTAGTGAAAATACTACTCAGTGGAGATGGGAAATAATACCACGAGGACACTGTGAAAGTGTCTTGGGAACCTTAGACTTTAGGGTTTTGTTGAGCATATTTAGTGATTTTTTTTCACATAGCAAGATTTGAGCAGATTGTATGTTACCTATTCACTTTTCAAAATGGTATTTCAAAATTCCTACTGACAACTTGTAAAATGTTGCTAGAGAGCATTCAAATTAAAATAAAGAGAGTGAGTATGTTGAAAAAGAAATGGTTGCCATAGTCCTCTGGGCCTTGCCAAGTTCACAGCCTATGCTTAATAGTGTCAGTCAAAATGAAATTTTAAAGTTACATTTAGAGCCCCCCATTTTCTCGATGGGATAATATTCATCTGACCTATGAAGGATGGAGAGTAAGATGAAGAATGGATCATTTAGATTTTATTTTCCAGAGCACATGGCCTCTTTTCTCTGCCAGCATAATGGATACACTGGTGCAGAAAAGCTGGGGGATTTTTCTCCTGGGTCTGTTCCATATTTATCATCTATGCTGTCACTGGGTACACAAGGTCCACGCACTTTGTAAGAGGATTTCTGCCTAGAGAGCTATATTTTATTTTTCTGCTAAGATGATCAGTATAAAAATGACAAAGTGTTTGCAGCCGGAGTTTAAAAGTAGTTCCTGAAACTAGATCATGTTCTTCTCAGTCTTAATGGAGTCAACAGTGTAGCCAATTAATGCGTATACCAGTTGTGCAAAGATAAAAGTGCTGAAGACCAACTTGTTCTGAAATTAATAAACTGTACAAATGAAAGAACAGCTTGCTGTGGATGTGACTCAAAAGGATGCATGGATAAGCTGTTGACCAAGCTGCAATTATATTTATACAGCATAGCAAAGTGATGCCAATGGGTTGGCTTCCAGGGACTTTACCAATTAAGTTAAACTCTAACTACCCCTGTGAAGTGTTTTGTTATCACAGAGGACATGGTCAATCTTGCCCCCACCCCTGAAGCATTTCAGCAGAGTATTTCACAGTGATCACCTACTCATTCCAGTATTAGGGTTCCAAACTGGAGGTTGATTTACAGATTTTTCTGAAAACCTGAATAATTGAAATCAATATTTAAAAAAACATTTTAATATCTGCATATAGACAGGATTGGTTCAGTTATGCAACAGATAAGAAATACTCTTCAAGAGAATGTTGACTTAATTCTACCACAGATGATTAGGTGGCATTCACTTGCATTGGCAGCACTACTAAATTTATAGAATTGTCAGAGATCGAAAGGAAAAGATAATTCTACTTGTTAAGTTTTGGATTATTTAATGTTTGCATCTATTTTGTGCTGTATATTTTTATGTTTATATGTTGTTACTGTTATGCTTGGAAAAAACAGAAGATGAAAATAGAACAGATTAGGATGTACAATGAGCAGATCAAGGAATAAACATTATTTCTAATTTTCCTTTTGACAGCGCAATCATGAAATAAAAACTAAATTTGGGATATTTTAGTGTATGTAATTTTAAAGATGTATTTTCTTAAAACCTAAATTTTATATTTTTTTTCGTAGCTATGCTCTTATTTCCAAAAATGGTGTGGACATGTCTTATGATGTGTTATTAAGCCAGGTGAAGTCAATATACAAGCATTGCAATTTTTTCAGTGTTGGGAACACGATAAGACTTTATTTGGTGGCAAAGATTTGGAGATTGTTAACATTATTAATATACCAAAATTTTATTTGGTGTAAGATTTTCTCTTAATGGCAAGTTCTTTGGTATTGGTAACATGCTAGTATAGAGTTATTATAAATATCATTATCTAGAATAGTTCCTAACACAGACTTACAAAACTCTGTTCTTACCGAAAAATGCTATTTTGTGTTTCTGACATGCTTTTATTTTTTGAGAATTTTATTGTTTTTATTTATTATACTCAATATTTTCTCTTTTCTTTTGGTTGGTTGTGTATTTTTTGTTTTTTTTATTAAATCATAACAATGTACATTAATACTATCATGGGGTACAGTGTATTGTTTCTCTGTACAATTTGAAGTACTTTCATCCAACTGGTTAACATAGCCTTCATGTCTTTTTCTTAGTTATTGTGTTAAGACATTTATATTCTACATTTAGAGAGATTCACATGTACCTTTATAGGATGAACCATATGCATGATCCTGCCAATCACCCTCCCTCCACCCCCCCTTCTCCTCCCCTCCCTCTCCCCTCTCCCCATGTTCTTGGGCTAAAATTGGGTTATAGCTTTCCTATGAAGGCTATAAATTAGTTTCATAGTAGGGCTGAGTACATTAAATTGTGGCATATGTACACAATGGAAT
Organism: Galagoides demidoff; assembly: GCA_963574575.1. Taxonomy (NCBI): domain Eukaryota; kingdom Metazoa; phylum Chordata; class Mammalia; order Primates; family Galagidae; genus Galagoides; species Galagoides demidoff. The sequence continues at coordinate 26,358 of CAUYQV010040380.1, forward strand.
ACTATGCAGCCATTAAGAAAGATGGAGACTTTACCTCCTTCATGTTTACATGGATGGAGCTGGAAAATATTCTTCTTAGCAAAGTATGCCAAGAATGGATGAATATTTTCATTTTTATTGTTTCCTGTTACAATGATTCTCCATCAAATTTAAAATTGTCAGCATTTCCTTAAGTCATAATGACCCAATAAATAAATAAATAAATAAAAATAAAAAGCTGCAGGTGATTGAGTACTTATTTTGTGTCAAATGATACACCAGGCACTGTGTAGATAAGAACACTTGCAAACCTCATGGTGACCTTTGGGAAAGATCGTATTACACTCAATTCATAGATGAGAAAAGTAGTAACTCAGGGAACTTGTCCAATGTCACAAACTAGTAAGTAACAAAATTCAAGCACAGATCTTGATTTCAAAACTCAAGAGAATAATCAAGGAAAGAGACTCCTGTACCATGAACTATTCACACATGTGCTTGTCTTCCTTTGAATTTAGTGGAAGTTTGATTTGTGAAGTTGACTGTAACAATCAAGATGTATTTTTACATATACTGTGCTTTTATTGAATATTGTTTAGATTTTCCTTTAGGTAAACCAGGGCCATTTGATGAAAGCCTGCTCATCCTGTCCCCCTTCACTATTTCCCAGGACATGTAAGGAAGAGAAGTTGTCAAAAACTAATGAAATACTACACACACAGAGACACACATGCGTGCAAACACACACATTAAAAGATAAGCAAGTCTTATGACCTCTAAGTTAGTGTTTAAGCATACTCTATGCCCAAAATGGCTACAGTGGGCTCTGTTACAGACTTGAGCATTAATCAATTTGCTTTGTGAAAATTGGTCATATGAATTAGGTTATTTCTATCAGACACAAGAGGAGTTAAGAACCCAAGACGGAAAAGCACTCAGGACACATAATATTACTCCAAGAATATAAGCCTAACTGCTGAAATTATATGCTGTGACCTAAAAGCAGTTTTATCTAATGACTGTGTTTCACCCAGTCAAAACTCACCAGTCAAAACCTGCTGGCTCCCTAAGACTTTATTAGCACCAATGAACCTTCTCAAAGAACAGCACGTAACATTTTCTTCCTTAAATATAATCTCTAACTTTCTCTGTTCTTCAGACAAACTGAGTGTAAGTAGATATCCACTTACTGTAAAAGAGCAAGGATGCTCCTCTCCTCTCCTCTCCTCCCCTCCCCTCCCTTCCCCCTCCTTCTTTCCTTTCCCTTCCTTCTTTTCATCTCTCCTCTCTCTCTCTCTCTCTCTTCCAGGTCTCACTATGTCACCCAGGCTGGAATGCAGTGGTGCCATCATAGCTCACTGCAGCCTCAAAGTCCTGGGTTCAGGCAATCCTGCTGCCATAGCCCCCTGAGTACTTGAGACTAAAAATATGTGCCACCATGCCCATTTTTTAAATCTTTTTTATTGAATGGTAACTATGTACATTAATGCACTTCTGGGGTACAGTGTGGTGTTTTCACACACAATTCGAAACACTTCCATCAAACTGGTTAACATAGCCTTCATGTCATTTTCTTAGTTATTGTGTTAAAATGTTCATATTCTACTCTTAGAAAGATTCACTTGTACCCTTGTAAGATAAACCACAGAAGTGATCCCTCCAATCTCCCTCCCTCCACCCATTCCCTCCTCCCCTCTCCCTCCCCCCTCCCTGTATTCTTAGGCTGTTATTAGGTTATAGCTTTCTTATAAAAGGTATAAATTAGTTTCATAATAGGGGTGTGTACATTGGATACTTTTTCTTCCATTCTTGTGATACTTTGCTAAAAAGAACATTTTCCAGCTCCATCCATGTGAACATGAAGGACGTAAAGTCTCCATCCTTCTTAATGGCTGCATAGTATTCCATGGTGTACATATACCACAGTTTGTTGATCCATTGGTGGATCGATGGGCACTTGGGCTTTTTCTGTGACCTGGCAATTATGAATTGGGCTGCAACAAACATTCTGATACAAATATCTTTTTTGTAATGCGATTTTTGGTTGTTTGGGAATATACCTAATAAAGGAATTGCAGGGTCAAATGGCAGGTCTATTTTTAGTTCTCTAAGTGTTCTCCAGATGTCTTTCCAAAAGGAACATATTAGTTTACATTCCCACCAGCAGTGTAGAAGTGTTCCCTTACCATGCCCATTTTTTGTGAAGACAGCATCTCTCCCAGAATTACGTTTAGAACTCTTGGCATCTAATAATCTATTCTTCATATTTGGAATATGTCTGAAATTTCCAACTTGTCCCCGGCCAACCAATTGCAATATGTGAACTGAAAATTATTTATGGTCAGAAAAAAAGTTATTGCTCTCTAAATATTTGCCATATTATAAATTTAAGGATATATCTTCTATTCCCTAACAAACATTGAGTTAAAGGAAAAACTTTTATGAAAGAATTGAGTGGAAATGGCCAGCTATTATAGTTTCCTTAAATTTCATATTTTTAATTTCAAAACTTTTATCAAACTAGACTTGTGCCTTATCACTCCTTTCCTTAAAGATCTTTACTAAGTCATGATTGCAAATTAAAATGAAATTTAAATATGTTCAGCTGGTCTACAAAGGTGTGCAGGGCTGATTTCTGTGCACTTTTTCAGTCTCACTTCACACTGCCCTTCCACCTTCATCTACTGTAATTACTGAAACAGGCCTTCTTTCTCCCCGATCAGACTGATCTCATTCCTGCTCCTGTGATCATTCCATTTTTTTCTCCCTTCAGGCATTACTTCTGGATTTACTATGATGGCTTATACCAATCATTTTGGTCTCAGGTTAACTAAACTCCACCTAACTGTAAGAACATTTTTTAAAGCATTTTAGCTAAAGGAGCCACAAAACATTTTCCACAGAGATGATTCCAGTATCATTTTTGAAAATTTAGCTCATAGCACTGATCAAAAATTTTGATTGCATTATTTACTTATTTGGGTTTTAATTTTCACTTCATTTTGTAAAAAACTGTAAACACCATAAGGATAGAAGTAATACTTTCCTTATTTATTGTTGCTAACACCAAAATTATGATATTGCCAAAATATGACATATTTTCAGTAAATAAACAGAAAATAAAATATTGCAATCTTCTAGATCTTGAAACAGTTGCCTTTATTACAATATCTGCTTGCATTCAAGATGCTGTAGGAAGAGTCACACAAATCCTTCATTGAATTCATCATGGAAATGTTTTCAAGGACTTTTCACTAATAACACTGTAGTCTTTAGGCAAAATGCCTGGGCATTAAGAAAACTAGAATTCCTTTTAAATATCTATTATGTTCATGAACTTTACATTATCAAAATATTGTTTTTGATTCTTTAGCTACTAAGGAAATCAAACTTGTGACAGTACTCCAAGGATGTGTTGAGTCAGGGGGGTGTACATATCTGGACGCCATTCTTATTTGTCTTAATTTTTTCTGAATCCCATTTACCTAAATTCTGTAATACTTTTACAAGTATTATATACTTATAATAGCATAAAGGCCTTTAATCTTTTGTGAAACTTTAAAAATGCATAATTTTATTTCCTAACTCTGAGTGACTACTTCGGAATTCCGGAGATGCAGAATAACATTTCCAAAGTTAACTCAGGTAACACGTAACTGATTTCCTTTTAGATGATAAGTACTCCTAAGTGTTTCCACACATCCTTTCCTTTAATTAGAACATCCCCTTTTAGAGTGATATTATTTATCTACCTTCCAGATAAGAGAGTTAAAGAAAATATACATGTTGAGTGAATGGCCCTAAGACAAATAATTCATGAGTGATAAAAATTAGTGAAGTCCATCATTTGTATATATCCAAATTCAGTTCTATTCAATTGTTCCCTCGAGCCATCACTAGACATCAATTATGCATAATACTAAAGACCAGTGACAGCTACCAGGGGATCTGTTTGCTCTTTGAAAATGAAAATATTGTTATTATCAAAAATCACAAAATAAAGAACTGCTTGTCTTTGTCCCTTTCTTTAAAAGGCAGCAAATACAGTGACTTCTAGTATGAACTGATCAGAATTCTATCTGACAATTCTTTTTTTTTCTATGTCTAAATCCTTAATTGTGGTACTATGTATGCAATGTGTTTTTTTCATTTTTTTTGTTGTTGTTCAATACTTATCACCAGACCCCTGTCTCAAAGCCTGAGGGACTAATAGTTCAGGCAGACTCTGAGCCATCTGCCACTGACATTCTCAGCCTGTCCTGGGTTAGTTTCCTTGGGAGTTCTATAGGAATTCTTCTATGACCCACCCTTTCAGGCCTTTCAGATCACACTGGAAACTGCTTAGGGTTTAGTGTGGGCCACATCTGACAATGGAAATGTCAAGTTGAGTGTGAACCTGGTCTCTCGCATGTATGATACTTGAGGAAGTAAAAACAATCTTACAACTTTAGCATGAGAAAATTAGCTGTCGAGATTCTGTGTTTTAGTAAAATTATATTGGTTTTTAGATGATAATTTCCTGTTGTCATGATGCACTCACTCAGTGCTGTTTACTTTGGCACTTTGGGAGGAAACTTTGCCTCTTTATCTTAAATTAATTGTATAAATGCCAATGGTCTTAAAAAAAAGGAGAAGGCATATGCAGAGTACTCTGAGTGAGCACCCTCTTTGTCTTTGAAATTCAAGGAGTTTGTAGAAAAATTCCACACACATATAAACAGACAAAAAAAAACAGATTATTTTTACCTTAAAAAAAAAACACCCTCACTAAACATGTGTTCCCAGTTTAATGAATATTTGGTTTCTCTAATTATAGATCCATACTTGTTATCAGCATGAAATGGGCTGATAGTGTCCATTCTCCCTGAGAAAGAGTCTTCAATGATTTCATTTAAAAATAAAAGAAAATATACATTCAAAGTTTTGCTATTAAATATCAATGTCCTCAAGTAAATGGTCTGGCTAAGGTGGTACAAACTACTGGACATGCCCTGGAGAAGCTTGTTGGAGGATATCAGTTCATTTGAATTGCCTGATTTATATTGCATTATATGTTAATTACTCCTTGCATAGTTAGTGCTATTGAATTACAGATGGTACTGTGACATAGGGCTTTCCTCAATTATTTAAGAACTTAAACGAAGTCTGATGACATATCCTGGGTATTATATTTCCTGTAGCTAGAATATTGGTCAACTCAAATTCTGTTATAGACTGTTTTTAGCTAGGAGTTAGGAGATCATACCAAGGTTTCTTTTTTATTTGATACTAGAGATTATGGGCAATGAGTTGATGTAATTTTACTGTGTGATCAACTGCAGTGGTGTCTCTTACAGAATTCATGGTTCAGAATTAAAATTCCCAGCCCCACCTCCTTTAAAGTAAATTAACCTGTGGAAATACACGGAAGGACTTCTTAGAGTTCCAAAAGAAAGAAGTATCATTTCATCCCTCGCTACAGAAAGAGCTGGAGATGCATCCTAGTATTCCAAAATAAATCAATGTACCAGAGTTTATTAGAGCTACCATGTTTGTGATTAAAACATTGTGTTAGCCAAGGTGAGAAGAGCATTGTGGTCAGCATATAGTAACTCAGTTTGTTAACATTGATTTTATTTTGTGAGGATAAATTGATTTATGGAGAGTGATTGTGAGTGAAGGAAAACTTGTCAAGTATCTAATCAGCTCACCTGGATCACCATCTTAATGAAACTGTGTGCATTATCTTTTTATGGTGATTTATTCCTGTATGTTACATGCAATTTCAAGAATTATATGGTAAAACAATAAGACTCCAATGTCCATTTAAGAATATGCTTAGCAACACATTTTAAATCTATTATAAAAATATTGAATGGCACTGGATCAAACTTTGGTCCTTAAAATGTCAGTATGTCTTTGCATTTGATAGACAAAAGCATTTGTGAGAGTCTTCATGTTACACACATCAGCCTGTTACTTAAAAATTTAGGAATAAAGATTTTTGACGAGCTTTAGAAGCTCATAGCTTATCTCTCTTAATAATGGTAGTTTTTAAAAAACTAATGCAGTATCATTCTAGCAGCTAAAAAAGAGAAATCAGTGGTGAGTTAGTCACACAGTTTAGAAGTAAAATTTAATTATGTTTAATATTAAATATCTTTAGGGTTATTAAAATATGAAACAATTTGGGGTCCAATGAATCAAAATCAATAATTATAAAATAGTATGGTAGGTACCTCGCAATGTCTTACTATGTGCAAGAGGGAAAGACTTTGAGCTGGAGAACAAAACAGAGAAAGAGAGTTTAGGAGGGAGGGAGAGAGAATGAAGGGAAGGAGGGAGGGAGGAGAGAGATTTACATCATGGCTGTTGCTCCGTGGCGTCCCAGTCATGAACGTACAAAAACAGAAAGCTTGATTATTTTCTTGTTCTAAAAGTTAATTATATTGACAATTAAATGATTCTTCAAAGCTTCAATAAAACTATTTAATAAATAATAAGGATGATATTAAACAACAGTTATGATTAGAATATTTTTAAATTAAAATGCATAAATAAATTGAGGTAATTACCCCTGAACAAGTCAAGGATTTAGAGAATTGTGACAAAGTGAATAATCCATCAAAGTTTATTCAGAATATCACATGAGAAATGCTTCAAACTTTGCCACCCCGAGAAGCCTTCAGGGTTTTCATTTGGCCATTCTCTGCGCTAGTTTCTGCTTTCAAAAGAGTGACTGGTAATGAGAAGGGCCAGTACATCAGGCGTCTCTGACCCTCAGAGGGGTGCCCTGCACGCAGTGGTGGCTCCAGCCTGTTTAATAAAGAAAAAGGAAAGGAAAGCTGGAGGTGAGGATGGGATTCCATAGAGAGCATCTTTCCTTGCTAAGCTTAGGGTGTCAATTGCTGTATTTTGTTAAGATGTCACTGCTGTATTTGGTTAATGTAGCAGCACACTTAAAATGGAAGCCTTAAAGCAAGAGTTTGGAGGGTTGGATAGACAATCAAAAGTTTCAAAACTCCACAACAGTAACCAAGCTCTAGATACAACCTGTATTCTTCTCTGTGTGTTTATTTTGTTGAGATAAAATTTGACTCCATAAAATGATTTCAGTACGTTGATTTAGAAGCTAACTGAAGGCAAAGATACAAATTTGGTCCAGAAGGTTTTTCTGAGGTACAATATGCCTGTTGGGTAAAACATGACAGGTCATCTCTCTAGGTTTGACTGAAGTGGGATTTGTAGTTTTATTATTCTGCAGGGAAAGTAATGTAACAGCTGCGAAACAAGGTGATTCTCAAATGCCACTTTTTTTACGAGTAGTAAGGATTTTTAATTGATGTATTTAGCAGGTATTAAACAGCTCTCTACGCTCTTGTCCAGTGGGAAGTGGTTGTCATGGGCCCCATGCTGTTATCCCATATGGCAAAACTGTCCATATTCGAAAGTCCTTACAGTTGGTCCTGATAAAAATCCCTAACTAATTTAGACTTGCAGTTTGAAGTATTATAAAGAATATGAATAAAGTATCATAGCCGAGCTAAGTCCCCTCCCTCTCACCACTTCTGCCTAGTTCAGATAAGCATGGATAGCCAACTTCTCTTTCAGGGTTAAGGCCATGAAATTTTCCTTGATGTGTGAGTTAAAATCAAACACATTTCTTAACTTTAAATTTGTACCATTTTTAAATTGACACATAAAATGGCACGTATTTATCACACACATGATGTTATAAAGTGTACGTACCTTGCAGAATGACTAAATCTACCTAATTAACCCATGCATTCACTTTTTCCATTGTTCAAAAGTCCTTTGGGAGTACTGGACATTTCACAGTGAAAATTCTACAAAATGAAAAGAATAGTCCTATCTTCTTTCCAGGGGTTATTCTGAGAATTAGATATATGAGAACAGTTTATAAATAATAAAGTCTGAGACTATCTAAAATAAATTTTGTAGTAATACCACTAGTGAGTTGTGGTAGAAAGAATCAGGATTTGAAGGCAGATTATCTTCTGAAATTTACTAGCTTTGGGTTTCAAAGCCGCCCTCAACTTCAGTGTTCTCCTCGGGAAAGTGGGAATTATAATCTTAATAAAACCATCACTTCTGGACAGAGAAAATCCTATTATGTAACAAACTCAAATAAACATCTTCGGACATCTCCTGGAGTTCCTGCTAAGTTTTGGTCACGTAATACATATTGCAAAGATACAAAGATTTTGAAAATTCTACAGTAACATACCAATGCCCCTTGCTGTTGTGATTAAATATCTGGAATTATACTCTCAAGATGAATAGTCAGCAATAAAAATAAATAAATAAAACCTCCTTTGTGTTCAATGTTGGGAAAACAGATTAAAAACCAAAGCCTTTTTGAGCTGATTATGTTTATCAACGTATTCAAACATTACTGTTGCCCTAAACGAAAGAATTAAAATACAGTTTTGTCAGCCTTCGATGGAAGGAGCATTTTTCCTGTTTTAAAACTGTGCCTGTGAGTGAGAAGGAAGCAGATGGAAGAGCAGAGGGACGAGACGGTGCACATATATTATCAAGTGCTCAGCACATAAATCAATAGTCTTTTAAAATTCAAGTTTTACTTAAGAAGGAGTTGATGAGATCCAGTCTGAGTTATGTCATCTCAAACATAAAATATGTTGTTAATCGAATAATCTTGTTGGTGTTGCTTTGTAAAAACAATACTAGATAAATTATGTGCGATATATAAATTATGAATATACTACCCAGGTAGTTAATATTGTGTGGAAGTTAATGAGATTCTGATTTGGAGGAATGCTTATTTCCACAAATTAATCTTCATTTTGAAGACTGAGAAATCTTTACTGAATGTAAGAAGGGAAAACTGTCTATCATTGCTGAATTTCACCCCGGCTTGATGTTATAACATCCTGCCACTAGAGCTCATTGTTGCTCTTTGTATAAATTTCAAGGTTGGATTTCATTTTTATTCTCTCTCTCTCTCTCTCTCTGTTTCTTGTTTTTATCAATTCTCCTCCATAGAGAGGGCTCTAGTCCTCTCTGAAGAGTATCCTTTTCTAAAAACATATTGATATATAAGAATAAGGATATTTCAAGACCTGGAATCTTCTTTTAAAAGCCTGATAGAATGTTCAGACTATGAGAATCTCTGATGAAATAGTACCTTACAGAAAATTTGCAAAATATCAGCCTACTAAACAAATGTCTCCTAATTGAATGTCCTTACCATGTCTTTTCAAACAGGTTAAACTTCTCATTTGCAAATCTGCTCCAAGCTTGGCCAATTTAATGAAAAATACTAAAGGATCCAGTCATGTGTTAATCTGGATTCTGTAAAGATTCTTCCCATTGTAATTTCATTGAAAATCTTCTTCCTTTCAGTAATAATAAAATAGAATTCAAAGGCTTTTTTCTACAAAACATTTTCTAGACCCAAGAGTCCTTTAAGAGATTTTTAATTCCTCGTTTTACACAGGAAGAAACGGAAGAAGACCCTTCTCTCCATGCCCTGCTATGCCCGTGCATTTCAAATGAAGACTGTTACATTCAAGTTATCTGTAGGAAAAAAAAAATATTTAGAACTACATGAGAAAAAATTTGCAAATAGTTAATCATAATTTTTCCACTTTCTATTTCATCCTGGCTTCTTCACATGTCAAATCAGTGCATGTCCTTTGGCTTTCATAATCTGAAACTGTCTACAACCTAACTCCACCATCCCGTCAAATAAAAAATAATCTTTATCATTGCCCCCAAATTTATATTCTCTGTGTGTTGTATGACTCTTCTGAATTCTGTCAGATCACAGGAGGCCCCAAATAATGTCATTTTGTGTCTGTCTACATTAAATCAGTGATTATTAAGTTATCATGGTCACATAAAACCTCCAAATATTTTATTAAATGCTAGAAGCTCTTCCCCAAGGAAAACCTCCACTTAGAGTTTTCCGGGGAGTTTTCCAAGGAATGTTCATGGTCAAGACAAGTATAAATTCTGATCTAAAATGTCCTTAACTGGCTACAAGAAAATTTCCAAGTAATTGGTTGCATCTTTTACTTTTTTAATAACACGTTTCAGTCAAAAACTTGATACAAAAATGTGCATGTTTGTCACACTCATGTACACACAGCCCTCAAGCTTTTCCCAGAATGCATTTATGAGATCATATTTCATAAGAGAGGATTATTATTATTTTAATTCTAGTACAGTTGGAGAACACTGTAACCTGGCTCTTCTAAGAGTTTGGTACCAGGTCACCTCAAACGCTAACTAGATTAATGCTCCAAGCCCAACTCCCCCACCCCTAGCTGAGGCTTTGCTTCTTTTTTTTTTTTTTTTGAGACGGAGCCTCAAGCTGTCCCCCTGGGTAGAGTACCATGGCATCACAGCTCATAGCAACCTCCAACTCCTGGGCTCAAGTGAGTCTCCTGCCTCTGCCTCCCAAGTAGCTGGGACCACAGGCGCCCGCCACAACGCCCGGCCATTTTTTGGTTGAAGCCATCATTGTTGTTTGGCGGCCCGGGCTGGGGATTCAAACCCTCCACCTTAGGTGTACGTGGCTGGCGCCTTAGCCGATTGAGCCACAGGCACCGAGCCGGAATTTGCATTTCTAACAAAATTCTCTGTTGATACTGATGCTGCTGATTGGGAATCAGACTTTGTGAACCATTCTCTTATATTTTCCTTACTTTTAGGAACCTAACATCAGCTACTTTGTTAGTTTCCTTTCTTAGAATCTTCTGCAGTTGGTTTTATCTCCAGAGTTGTGGAGAGGATATTTCTGTTGAGGTCTCTCACCATTCAGGATTCTTAAGTCCCTTACATTAACAAACTTTTTCAAGAAAATTCCCCTTTGGGGGGTCTGATTCTAATTTTCTAATGTCCTATACACACAGATACACATGCACACTTAAAATTAGGGCTTGGCACCTGTAGCTCAAGCAGCTAAGGCTCCAGCCACATACACCAGAGCTGCGAGTTCGAATGCAGCCTTGGCCTGCCAAACAACAATGACACCTACAACCAAAAAATAGTGGAGTGTTGTGGCGGGCACCTGTGGTCCCAGCTCTTTGGGAGGCTAAGGGAAGAGAATCACTGAAGCCCAAGACTTTGAGGTTGCTGTGAGCTGTGACACCATGGCACTCTACCCAGGGTGACAGCTTGAGACTCTGTCTCAAAAAAAAAAAAATAAAATTAGGAATCTTTTTCCTGCATTGCCACTTCCAGAAATCTCAGAGGATGAATAAAAATTCCTTTCCCTAAGGCTCGGCCCCTGTGCTCAGTGGTTAGGGCGCCAGCCACATATACCCAGGCTGGCGAGTTCCAAGCTGTCCCAGGCCTGCTAAACAACAATAACAATATTGGGGTGTTGTGGTGGGTTCCTGTAGTCCGAGGTACTTGGGAGGCTGAGGCAAGAGAATAGCTTAAGCCCAAGAGTTTGAGGTTACTGTGAGCTGTGACACCATAGAACTCTACCGGGCTACACCGTGAGACTCTGTCTCAAAAAAAAAAATTATTTTCCCTAGACATTGACATTTTATGCCTCTTATTCCCACTGCATCTGCCTCACAAGGTTGTGGTGATGGATAGCATCTATCCAGGGGAAAGAATCGAATATTACAGATGAGTGTGACCTAGAAAGA
>CAUYQV010040381.1:0-48107 GCA_963574575.1 Galagoides demidoff
GGGCGCCTGTGGTCCCAGCTACTTGGGAGGCTGAGGCAGGAGACTTGCTTGAGCCCAGGAGTTGGAGGTTGCTATGAGCTGTGATGCCATGGCACTCTACCCAGGGGGACAGCTTGAGGCTCCGTCTCAAAAAAAAAAAAATCAAAAACTCCAATTATATTTTATTAAAAATATATTCACACCTATAAGGTCATACAAAAGGCCTTAATAAAAACTTAGCCGTCCTCTGTCTCATCTCTGCCCAGTGATTTTTCTTTTTTTTGAAACAGAGTCTATGTCACCCTCCATAGAGTGTCATGGCGTCACAGCTCACAGGAACCTCAAACTCTTGGGCTCAAGCAATTCTCTTGCCTCAGACTCCCAAGTAGCTGGGACTACAGGTGCCCGCCACAAAGCCTGGCTATTTTTCTTGTAGTTGTCATTGTTGTTTAGCTGGCCCAGGCCTGGTTTGAACCCACCACCTTCAGCGTATATGGCTGGCACCATAACCATTGTGCTACGGGTGCCAAGCCATGCCCAGTGTTTTTTTTTTTTTCAGCTTCTTTCACCATATTTCTAGATAATTCTCTTACAATGTTATTTCGCAGTTCCCCCTCTCCTTTTGATTTATTATCTTCCAACTAGAGAAGATATAATATAGCTGTCTTACATAAGCCCCACCCAAGCACATACACAGGTATTTCCCATTTTGATTAAAGAGATTTGATTAAATCAATCTTCAGGATTTACAATACTCTAATTGCATAGACATTATTCACAGATAAGATATGTAATGCACTTATATTGCATTTTCTTTCTTATAAAACTCTTCTTTTTCCTTGGAGTTAATAGTCACTACTTTGATTTTTTGTAACATTAATCCATGTTCAGCTCTCTGACAGTTATAAACTTCCTCTCAATTAAACCCATCAGGTTATCTCTAAATTTCTTCCTCCCTTCCCCTTGCATCAATCCTCTCTAACATTCTGTCCCCTATTGCTCCAATCTAGACCATTTGCTCTTTAAGCCCACTGCACAATTGCCGTCCTGGGACTTCTGATCACCATCATTCTGGAAATACAACTACTTCTGTGTTGAGTCCCATTTTTTATGAATCACATGTCTTATTCCCTAATTTTGATGGAGGATATCTTCCAGCACGTTGCTTGGAAAGGTTGTGTGGGTGGTAAATGACACACCCATGTCCAGAATGTTTCTGTCTACCTACATAGTTGGTTGGTAGTTCAGCTGGGTATAGAAGTCTAGTCTGGAAATTGTTTTTATACAAAAATTTGAAAGTATTGTCTCATTGCTTTCTGAGGTTCAGTGTTACTATTGAGAAGTGTGATACTACTCCAATTGCCAATCCTTTGTGGGACTTTTGTTCCAGCACACACACTGGAAATTCTAGATTTTTCTCTTTAATCCCGAAGTTCACAAACCTCATAATGATGTGAAGTGTTTTGTATTGTTTTGCTTTGCTATTTAACATTAACTATTCTGGGCACTTGGGTAAATACTTTCAACCTAGTGACTTATATTTTTTCATTCTGGAAAGTTCTTTCATGTTGTTTGATAATCCTTTCTTCATTTTCTCTGTTCCCTCCTTGTGAAATTTATTTTTGTTGAGATTGGCTCTCCCAGAAGGATCCTCTAGTCACTTAATCTTTTCCCTCCTATTTTGTTTTTTTTACTTCTTTTTCTAGAAGATTTCTTCAACTTTATCATTCAATCTCTATTATGCATGTTTTTATTTTTGTGCTGATATTTTTAATTTGTAAACTGTTTTCCTTTAAACTATAAGCTTCTTGGTGCAATTTCTGCTTTTATTGTTTGAGGATTTTTTTTCCTGAAATTTTCTATTTGCCAAATTGCTTTTTAAGAAAATATTTGTTGTTCTCTTTTCCATATTATAACAATCTGGTGAGACTTTATTCTCTAAAAATACTTACTCAAGCCTGGGTGTGGTGGCTCATGCCTGTCATTCTAGCACTTTGGGAGGCTGAGGCAGGAGAATCACCTGAGGCCAGGAGTTCAAAACCAACCTAAGCAAGATAGCAAGACCCTATCCCTATAAAAAATAGAAAAATTAACTGAGAATAATGGTATGCACCCTGCAGTCTCAGCTACTCAAAAGGCCAGAGGGCTGTGTCTAGGCATTTGAGGTTGAAGTGAACTAGGATAACATTCCTGCACTCTAGTCCAGTTATACAGTGAGACCCTATGTTGGGAGCATGGGGGAGGCGTCCAAGAGCTGATTAAAAGCATTCTGGGTAACTCACATGTTTGAGTGGGTTTTGAGAAATGGTAGGCCTTACTGTAATAATATCAGAAATATTTACTGGTTTAGCCAAATGTCAATGCATATAGACCTTTTTTCCCAGGCCAGTCACATTTTATAGAGCATAATCCCTTATCTTCTGTCTATGCCATATGAGGAAAGGAAGTTGAGGTTCACACTCCTCAGGCTGCAGACTGTCATTCATCCTGCAATTTTAAATACTGACTCTCACACATATTCTCACAGGCTCCTTGTATTCCCTAATCCAAAGCCTTGCTGGTTAAGCCTCTTTAAAAGGTAAGATTTATTTCAAATTTCTGCCAGAGGAAGTGGGGTAGTCACAGTCGAACAGATGTGAGAAGGAGTTTGGGGAGATAATGCTTCTTTTATAGACCCCAAATACCAGCCCCACCCACACCCACTGCCAGAGCAGCTTGCCTCTAGTACTGAATCTTTCTCAGGTTCACCAGTGAAAATCCACTTACTTCCCTTAATCCCACCTCCTTCAGGCACACTTACTTTTTTAGCAGCATTCTCAACCTGTGGGTCATGACCCACAGGAACTGTATGAAAGGGCCACGGCATCAGGAAGGTTGAGAACCACTGTTTTTTAGCATTCCCCCTTTACTAAGTAACAATGTCTTTCAATTTTTGATGACCTCTCCCTTTTGCACCTCTCTTTCATCTGTTGGATAGGTATAAAAGCCTTTGTCGTTTCTTTACTGTCAATGTAGTGGAGTTTGGGGAGCTGACTCATCTGCCCGTCTCATCTACATGTTGACAACAGGTCCTTAAGTCTTCCTTCCTCCATGCTCTGTTAACTTATTTGACTAATTTCTCTCAGCAATACGAGCTTATAGTATATATTGTTAGCACCAATGAGCTAACATGTTGAGAGACAAAATACACAAACATTAAAACATTCTAAAACAAAATTTGGGGGTATTTTTAATGGCCCTTCAGTCAACTTGACTAAAACAAATCAATACAAACTTCAAAAAATATGACAAAGTCCTAATTTAGTACTACATATTGTTAAGTGAAAGAAAGTGGCATATAAGCTCACCATGGCAAGCATTCACAAGTGAGAACAGTCTGCTCGGCTGAGAACGTGAAAGGCAGGTTTCACTAAGAAAGGAGGACTTAAATTTTATAGAATTTGTAAAGCTTTTGAGAGGAAGGGAATTCCAGGTGAGAGAAAAAGTAAAACACAGAGAAGGCAAGGAGAACAGGGAATGAATTTGTCAACAACAGAATATTCATACAAGGAAACTATTACTTGGTTATCAAAAATTCACCAGTTAGGTAAAATAGATATTAAGAAAAATATGGGTAATCATTAAAAAAAAAAACCCAAACAAACAAACAAACAAACAAACAAAAAACACTGTAGTGAGACTCCCAGGTATGGTCCATGCTGGATCTTGAACTTGATATGTAATTATTACAGTGAGTTACTATACTTCAAGTTTCCATCCATAGTCTGCGAATTATACCTAACGAATCTGCCCTCTCTTCTTTATAAGGGAACTCTCTTTATGAGGCAGAACAATTAACTACTCCTAAAGGAATTAGCAGATGAAGGAGCAGATTCTATAATACCTGCTTTATCCATAGTTTGTGCAGAAGGTTTTGGGATCAACTTGGCTAATAAGTTAGCATAAAAAACAAGGAGTGGTTAGGTACACTATAGCTACAAAGGGAGTGGCAGTGAACTTTCAGACAGGAAGGTGAACCTGGGAAAAAAAGAAAGAAAGAAAGAAAGGGAGGTGAACATGGAATGAAAGATTCTCTGGGTCAGGAAATAAGCTGAAGCTGGTACCTGCATAGTTTGGGGGGTGTAACATCCCATGTTTATTGTGGCACTATTCACAATAGCCAAGATGTGGAATTGGCTCAGTGCCCATATCTCAGTGGTTAGAGCACCAGTCACATACATGGGGGCTGGTGGGGACAGGTTCAAACCTCACCCAGGCCTGCTAAATGACAATGACAACTACAACAAACAAATAGCCACGTGTTGTGATGGGCACCTGTAGTCCCAGCTACTTGGGAGACTGAGGCAAGGGAATCACTTAAGCCCAAAAGTCTGAGGTTAATGTGAGCAGTGATGCCACGGCACTCTACCAAGGGCGACATAGTGAGACTCTGTCTCCAGGGGGGGAAAAAAAGCATGGAATCAACCAAAGTCTCCACCAACAAATGAATGGATTAAAAAAATGTGGTATATATACATAATGGAATATTATTCAGGAATAAAAAAGAATGAAAACCTATCATTTGCAGAAGCACGGATGAACCTGGAGGACAGTATTTTAAGTGAAACAAGCCAAGCACAGAAAGTCAAATATCACATGCTCTTACTCATATGTGGAAGCAAAAAAAAAAAAAAGCCTGAGCTCATGAAGGTCGAGAGGAGAACGGTGGTTGTGGAGGGTAAGGGAGTGTGAGGGATGAAGACAAGTTGGTTAATGGGAACAAAAATATAGTCAGAAGGAATAACTTCTAGTGTTCAATAGGACAGTAGGGTGACTATAGTCAAGAAATTTTGTATACTTTTTAAAGCAGGTAGAAGAGGAGATTTGGAATGTTTTCAACACAAGGAAATGCTAAATATTAGAGGGGATGATACCGATTACCTTGATGTGGGAGCCGGGACGCTAGGTCGCCGGCCCATGAAACTGCCAGGACACAGACCACTGTGTATTCTTGCTCAGGGTAGGGCTCCCCATAAGCGCCGAGGAGCCTGCTGTCTCAGTCAGGTAAGGCTCACCCATCAGGAGAAGCCAGTTGTGCAGTCAGGTCAGAGGTGCCGGCGTGCCTCAAAGGTGCAACAGTCAGCCTTAGTAGGAGCCTCAACTAACTTCGCCCATGGCTATAGAATTGATCCCATGGCCATTGACAGCACAGGTGTGGAGCCTGCCCGGTAATGATGTGCGTTCTCTCGTGGGCTGCCACGTGCTCTCGTGTTATTTAACAGGAGACCACTCCCTTCCCCATTCCCTTATTACCAAGGTGTTCCTTTTCAGGTGTCCCCTACACCTTGATTTGATTATTACGTGCTGTATACATGTATCAAAGTATCACATGTACCCGAGAAGTGATACAGTCATTATGTATCAATTAAAAAACTGAGATCAAAGTGTAACTTAGCAAAAGGATAATGCATGCTATCAAAAAAGGAAGAAGAAACTATTCCAATTGAAACACTACTCAAAGAAACTAAAATGTAATTGAT
Source organism: Galagoides demidoff (assembly GCA_963574575.1). Classification (NCBI taxonomy): domain Eukaryota; kingdom Metazoa; phylum Chordata; class Mammalia; order Primates; family Galagidae; genus Galagoides; species Galagoides demidoff. The sequence continues at coordinate 5,499 of CAUYQV010040381.1, forward strand.
TTGTTATCAGAAATGTTTAGGCTCTTTGGTGGCAGAAAAAGATTTGTAACTATGTGAAACTATAAATACTACATATCGCATGCCAATATTTTCCAAAGTGAAATAAAATGTGGATAATCAATCTGAATGCTAAAAAGTTTTGCTTTTTTTTTTTTTTTTTTGGTCAGGGCTCCGGCACATGGGGTCGGTGCCTCACTCCTTTGAGCCACAGGCACCGCCCATCACTCTTTTTTTCTTCTTTCTTCCTCTTCCTTCCACAACACTGAAGAGCCCTTCTTTCCACCCAAGTCCCCTCTGAGACCCGTCAGTGTTCACAGATTAATCTTCCTGTTTCCATTTTATTGTTAGTTTTTATGTTGGATTTTGAAAGAATCTTTGTGTCAGTTTTTCTTGGTACCTCCCTACAGGAGTGGACACCTGTCTTTTTCCTGGAAATGCTGAGGATAACCAGGTGATTCCCTCCTGACCTTGCCAGGAAGGAAGCTCCATTTTTCAATGGGGAGTAACCAGGAGCCCCACTTCTGTGAGGTGACCGAATGTCACATTGCTTGCTGAGACTTCCTTGAGGCTCAGAGCTCTTCCACTGGCAGGAACAGAAACCCAGAGTCAGGCCAAATGTTAAGTCACTTGCCTCACATCTGAGGAGAAGTCATGTTTCTAAATTACATGTTTATTCACAGAAAAAAAGCCAGTCGTCTGTAATTACTGTCAGTGTGCCTTGGATGTGCCGTGCTGGGTACCTTCAACTCGTCCCTCCAGATGCTCTCTCGGTTCTTCTCCCCTCTGCTCTGTGCCCTGCTGGGCTGACCCACAGGGCCACTTCAACAAGCCTCCCCTGCCCTCCAGCTTCCGCTGGGTTTGGGGAGTGAGAGTCTTGACAGGAAATCAGAGGACAGGAGGAGCGAGAGATAAGGGTGTATATTCCTCCGGCTTCCTCCCTGTGAGGTGGCCTTGGAGCAGACATGTCCTTCCAGCCAGCCTCAGTGTGCCTCCCCCAGTGACCTCCTCTGCACCACCTTGTTGGGTTTGTATTTCTGGTTCAGAAACTGCTCCCTCGTCTCGTCCTCCCAGATCCCGGCTGCAGGAACCCCTCACCCCCTGGCACGAGCCTTTGCTTGTTATACAACATGTAGTTCCCCTACCTTCCAGCTCCCACCACAAACACACACCTTCACAGTCTCTTTGTAAACAAACTCCTGCAAACCTCTTAATTTGAGTCTACCATCTGTTTTCTGCCAGAAACTGACAGAGGTAATCCTCAAGAAACAGGTTTATTCTTAACGAAAGATTTTATCTAAAAAAAATCCCAATTTGAAAAGACGTGAACATAATGAAACAGGTGAAAACGCTCCAGTCAGAGAAAGGTTGGGTCAACTTCAGATCTTCCTCTTATAAGTTGTATGCTCTTGGACAAGTTACTCAAACATTCAGAGACTTACTTGTTTAACTTTTAAACTAATTATAGTGCCTTTTATCATAAAATTGGTATGAAGATTAAATGAAACTTTTTTTTTTGAGACAAAGTTCCATTTTGTCGCTCCTAATAGAGTGCTGTGGCATCATAGCTCACAACAACCTCAAACTCTTGGGCTCAAGTGATCCTCCTTCCTCAACTTCCCAAGTAGCTGGGACTACAGGTGCGCACCATAACAACCAGGTATTTTTAGAGACGGTGTCTCGCTCTTGCTCAGGCCGTTCTCTAATACCTGTGCTCAAGCAATCCATCCACTTTGGCTTCCCAGAGTGCTATAAATGAGGCAATTATTTAAATGAGATTAAACGATTAAATGAGGTAAGTAAGTTCTTATAAGGCAAGTTCTCCATTCATATTGACTAGTGAAAACCATCATAATAATATGAATGTTTATTAATGATTAATTATTCTTCCAAAGGAAGCTTAATCCAGAAGATACACTTGGATTAGATCTTCAAGATTGAGTAACTGAAAAGTATGTTGGTGCACTCAGGTGCGACTCACTCAGTATATTTCTGTACACGAGATATGACAATTATCGGTTTTGATTTTCTATCAGTATTCTACTTCCAAACTTCTAAAAGGAAAATTACTTTGAGATTTTTTGCAGAGACCAAAATCAGAAGTCACTTCATTTAATGATGGCTTTGCCTAGAAACCCTATATGGAATGGTCATATAGGACAATGATTTCCTGTATCTGTAACTTCATCATAAAGAAAACAAGGCCCACTATTCTCCTATCATCATGAATGAATCACCAGCTTTAATTAAGAATCCCATTGCAGAGGGCTGTATGATTGGAGAGTTAATTTAAGGAGCTATTACAAGTTAAAGTAATTTCCACTTCCTTGCACTTAACTGTGTTGAACAGAGTACTTTCAAGAAACCGTCATTACCTGCCAGATTATCCTAAGCCTCTCAGACCATCTACTTTTGATCATGTTCACTACAATCCAGGGAACAAAATCCTGCGTGGGTTTGAAATCAGAAAGATGCTGGCAGTCTGTTGATGAAGCAGATGCACTTTGGTTGTACAAAGTTTACATATGTTAATAGATTTAAATTGGTCTATGAACAAAGCCAATTGCCATTCCTTGATTATTTATATAAATTAAAGGATGGCTTGACTAAATGTCTACCATGTGTGCCCCCTGGCAATAAAGGTCTCTAAAGATTTCAGTTCTTCTCTTTTCAAGGGATTGGGGAAGAAAGACTACCCACTATCTGCTCATACTCAGCTGTATCCCATAAGGAGCAGTTTATTTTGGAGCCTAGAGTGATCTAATCAAGAAAATTGTGGATCTGATGTGACTTCCCCCTACTCAGCTCTGGCACCTCTTGTACAAAAGACCATAAACAAACAGAAAACAAAAGAAATAAAACTGCACAGGATTTCACCACCGGGCCCAGCCCCAAATCAAGACACACAGTTTTAAAGGTCTTGACGTTATAGCCAAAAAAGACAAAGCGGATGTGGTTAGCCTGGCTGACCATGGATTACTGGGATAAGATGCAGCAGCGTACATTAACCCCTGCACCCAGACCTCTGCACCCAGGATCAAAGAGTGGAGTGCTTCTGAGGGCAAGAAAGGGAAACTCATGATTCTTTCCTAGTATGAGCATGTACATATTTGAAAACAAACATATTCATTGAACACTGTAATTTTTATTTATTTATTTATTTTGAGACAGAATCTCACTATGTCACCCTTGGCAGAGTGCCAGGGCATCACAGCTCACAGCAATCTCCTGGGCTTAAGCAATTCTCTTGCCTCAGCCTCCCAAGTAGCTGAGACTACAGGTATCTGCCACAATGCCTGGCTATTTTCTGTTGCAGTTGTCATTGTTGTTTAGCTGGCCCAGGCTGTGTTCAACCCTGTAGTCTTGGTATATGTGGCTGGTGCTGTAACCACTGTGCTATAGGCGCCAAGCCATGAACACTGTAATTTGAGTAGCTCTTTTCTACCACTTATGAGGGTTTTTTGCAAAAAAAAGTCATAAAGATTTATTGCAATAAATCGTTTCAGTGATTTCTGGCACCCTTCTGATAGTGGGTCTCCACTATGAAAGCAAATAGGAAAAAGAATGAAAGCTATCATTTATCTCATATATAGTTTTAGCAAGGCTTGGTCTCAACAATAAGAGAGGGTAGCCCCCGAAATTCTTGGCCTAACTCAGGATAGATACACTCTTCCTCTGCTTAGTCTTCTCTTCTGTCCTAAGAATCAGCAGAGAGGGAGGATCACATCACAGCAGCAGAAGTAATCCTAACCCCACTTTTGCCATTAATTCACTTTGTGTCCTTAGCCAGGTATCATAACTGTGAGCCTCAAAGGGTAAAGTGGGAATATTGAGTCCAGTAAGGTAATACATATAACATGAATTTTGGAAATTTTATTTTTTATTTTATTTAATTTTTTCTTTTCTTGAGACAGAGTCTCACTATGTCACCCTCGGTAGAGTGCTGTGATGTCACAGCTCACAGCAACCTCAAACTCTTGGGCTCAAGTGATTCTCTTGCTTCAGCCTCCCAAGTAGCTGGGACTACAGGCACCTACCACAACACCCAGCTATTTTTTGTTGCAGTTCTCATTGCTAGTTAGCTGGCCCGGGCTGGGTTCGAGCCACCTTCGGTGTATGTGGCTGACACCATAACCACTGTGCTACAGGCACTGAGCCAGAATTTTAGAAATTTTGAAGTGCTCTACAAACAAGGGTTAAATGGTGATGAAAAACTTAGTCCTTTATTTTCTGTTTTTCAAAAGTGTCCAATTACCAACACTTCAGTAGTAAAAATGAACATGAAATTTTCTTATTGACATTCTCATAGTCAGTAGAAAAGTTAATTATAGTTGTAAGCCAATGCTCCTGAAGACAAGAAGCATTATCTATTTTATTAGCATTGGCTTATAATGAGAATATTATTATGCTAAATTTTTTAAATGTGACTTATAAACACTTTTTTTCTGAACCATCTTTATGGAAAAAAGGCTCTTAGGCTGATGGCTTAGATAAAATCAAGGGTGATAAGTTTGTGAGAGGTTAACTATGACAAACTGTGATAGACAGTTATTATTTCACTTTAAAAAATAACATTTTATGTTTGATTATGAGAGTAACACCTGCTCATTGGAGGACATTTGGAAGTCCTTTCTAAAAACATCATTAGCACTTTTTAAGTATTATGGTTTCTTTTCCCCTAATCAAACATACACATATATTACTCCTTATAAACTGTTCTCTCCTTTGCCAAAGATGAGACCGTATGGACGATCATACCCTCCTCTATGCCACTTCCTGTTCTACAGCTAAATTGAGGGCACAGGATTCAGGGGGCCAGCTATGTCCCTCAATGGTAGTTTTCCTCATAGGCTCTGTTTTGAAAGGACAGAGAAAGGAGAGGAATTAAGAATTGTAGTACACAGGATTCCAATACGGCTCTTGAGATTCCCAGCTCCTGGTATACATACATCTTTTCCCAGGTATTCAAATATGAATCCTGGTGCTCCAGTGGAGGAATTTCACAAATATAATGAAAGTCTCAAAACTATTACCTTTGAGATGGGGAGATTTTCCTTGGTAGATGGAACATAATGAGATGAACCTATAGAGGGGCTTCTCTTGAAGAAAGAGGTTTGAAGCATGAGACGGACTCAACGTGAGAGAGATTTTTCACATGGCAATGGAGATGGGCAGCCTCTAGAATAGTGGTTCTCAACCTTCCTACGGCCTCGATCCTTTAATATAGTTCCTAATGTTATGGTGACCAACCCCGTTGGATATTTATTGCTCTAGAAGCTGAGAATAGTCCCTGGCTGACTCTGATCAAGGAAACAGGGACCTCAGTCCACAAAGAACTGAATTCAGTCTACAACCTGAATGAGCTTAGAAGCAAATTCTTTTCCAGGACCTCCACAAAAGGGAGCCCAACAACTTGATTTTAGCCTTCTAAGACTGAGCAGAGAAAACAGCTGTGCTCTGCTCGGGCTTTTGACCTACAGAACTGTGAGTTAATAAATGGGTATTGTTTTAAGCTTGTTTGTGCTAAACAGAAAACTAATACAAAAGTCCAGTTTTAAAGGCCTCCAATTTGCTTTGATTATGAAAACCAGTTCATTCTTTTTTATTGCCACTGTAGTATTTTGTTGCTTGAATGTACCTCCATCTGTTTATCCAGTCAGCTCTTGAGGTAGGTACATTTGGGTTGTTTCTGGTTTGGGGCTGTTATGAATGAAGTTGCTATGGACAATTTTGTACAAGTTCTTTTTTGAAAACATCTGGTGCTAGTTTTATGTCCAGCCAGGGAAGCATTTACGGAACCATTAACTCAGAGGACACATCAGTTCAACATCACCTGTTATTCAGTCATCCTGCATATGAGTTCTGATCCCTGAGAATCAAGGGCCCTGGTCCCATGGGCCAGCCACCATGTACCCAAGCTGGGTCTTGCAGCCTGTTTCCCCATCTGATCCCAGGCCGTGTTCCATAACACCTACTTTGAACTTTGTAACAATCCTTTACATATAAAAAGTCTAAAGATAACCAGAGACCATAGAAGTTTACTTTTAAACTACACGGTAGCTAACAGATGAAAGAAAAGAAAATAGAATAGAAACCACCTGATTGCCACATTTAGGAGTGAAAGTGAGCTTCACCAGGGATGCTAATGCCAGGACATGTGCAACTCCAGTGCTCTTAGCAATGCTTTTACGACTCCCCACCAGTTATTCCTGCATTTGTCCTTCCCCAAAGAAACTACTAGAGAAGCATTTCACAGTCACTGACACTTATTTGTCACTCAGTGACAGAAGAGAATAGCAATTTTGCAAGCCCCTTTTTTTACACAAAAACTGGAGAAGAATAAGTTTGGCAACTTACCTAGAAATTTTGTGAGTCGAGGAGAGAGTAAGAATGCAACCCAGGCAGATAAATTCCACATTAGCAGACAGTCCTTTTGACTTGGAATAGACCTACAACAAGAGGCAGGAGAAATACATTCAACCACAATACATTCAAATTTACGTATTTTTTGCATAACATTTTGTGAGGGTTTTCTTCAGGCAGAAACCTTATAAAGTCTAGTTGGTTGTTTGTTTGAATGGGATTTGATTTTGACAATGTTAAGAACCACAGAAGACAAAATGGAAAAGGGAAGAAAGAGATACTGCCTGGGGGTAACTGTCCCAAGATGCTCCATTCCAAATTCTTATTGCCTTAAAACTCCTCTCTTTGTTGACAAAAGATTAATAAATTGTCAAATATATACATTTTTTAGAAATACTTCAAGAATGATTGTCAAGGATAGCATTTTGTCTTTGCAGCCTTTTGGGAGACTGAGGTGTGAGGATCACTTGAGTTCAGGAGTTCAGATGAGTCTGAGCAAGAGTGAGACCCCCATCTCTACAAAAAATAGAAAAAAATACCTGGACGTGGTGGCACACACCTGCAGTCACAGCTACCTGGGAGGCTGAGGCAAGAGGATCGCTTGAGCTCAGGAGTTCAAGATCGTGGTAAGCTACAATGATATCACTGCACTCTAGCCAGGGCAACAGAGTAAGACCTTATCTCAAAAGAATAAATAAATAAATAGTAAAAAAAAAAAAAAGTGTCATTGTTCATCACAAGAGGGAGTGAGTTGAGATAACCAAAACTGAGGATAAGGAAATTGTTTATGTACACCAGCCCGGTGAGGAGTATACTTTATTTGAGAAGAGAGAGAAATTTCTCTGTAGATTTATGTACTGGCCTACGTAAGAGGAATATATGAAAAGAAATATGGGAGAAGACAGACTTTGCGCAAGTGATCACCACTTGTTCCACAGTTATCAGCAGACGTCTTGTGGATCTTGCTATCATCATTCTACTAGTCCTATTCTGACTCTTGATCTGATTTTCCTCATTTCCTCAAGGCTGTTTTCTAATCTTGTGGCAGCAGCTATGTAAGCAAGGTTAATCCTAAACTTTTAAGACAGAGCAAGTCAAAAGCATACCGTAAGCAAAATAGCTTCCCATTAGCTAGTCTAGCTATAGAATCTGAATGGCCCTTGGGGGGTCCTTACACTAGTATACCAGGCTTGTTTCCATTGGTCCTACACCAGGTTTTTAAATTCCTGAGCCACTTCCCACCTCAGCCCCTTGAGTGGGGGCAACTGGTGTTATTGGCAGGATGACAACATTCATTGACGGATCCTTTGGCCTTTTTAGTTACTCTGCTAAATCAGAAGCACTCTACTCAAGTGGGATTCTGGGACTTACATAATGATTATTAATCTGATCAGGATCCATCCACACCCAAAGCCCCAGGTAATGGCTGGGTTCCTTCCGGATGATTCATTTGGGCTCCCCCAGAGCCGATGAGACTTGTAGCACCCATCTGTGTGGTCTATGTTGTGAGTTACATTTTGAGAGACTTTATATCCCAAGGAGGGGGGGCCAATGCCATGGTTTTGAGACCATCTTTTATTTGTTGTAGATCTGTCCTATAGGTGACTTTGTGAAACACTACTCCTTGGCTGGTAGAGTAGGCGAGGGCCAGTGTGTGTAGCAATGGTGCCATTGGTGAGGGAGGGACCAGCATGTTCACCGGAGCAGGCAGCTGCCCCAGGCATGGAGTTTATACACATTTCCTGTTGTGTTAGAGCCAATTCTAGTTTGTGAAATTGAGTCTCACAGAGGGAGGTCAGTAATTGGTAGCACCTGGCTGGGATGAAGGGATTTTTGTCGTGTGTGTGTGTGTGTGTGTGTGTGTGTGTGTGTGTGTAAGGAAATGCAACAGCTTCTCATAAGTAAGTTTCTCCCCTCCAAGTGAGACTGTGAGATCTTTTTCTTAATTCTTCCTCTCTGCTTGCTAGGGTCTGATAGTTTTCTGAAGGAAAGACTCCACTGAGTGATATGAATATATCATAAGGGAAAGGCCAACTCTCTTTTCTAATTCCCCACTCACTGCCCCCAACTAACTTTGTGAACCTGAGTTAATACTTTATCTGTAAAACGGAAAGATACGCTTTTGACCACACGATTGCCTAATGATCTGTAGTTCTGTGATCAATCTACCTGCCATATATGCCTGAATATATGATAATCCTAAGAACTCTTTCATGTAGCCACCAAGATACATGCTTTTAGGGGAGATAAACACATTCAGTTAAGCATCTAGTCAAATGTGGTTTCAAAATGTATGCATTTACTTATGCATACATTTTTTAATTACAAAATAATATATTAATTTTTTAAATACTGTATTTTTCCATTTTTACTTTGTAAGACACTGTTCTTCCTCCCTGCCTTCATTTTCTGACTAATCCACCAGTTTTCCAGGCACCGCACCATCCTTCCTTCCCAGTGGTTTGAGATATAACACTTTTTGAGTTCATGCATAATGCTGTTACTAGAAATGCTATTCCAAGTCATAAACACCCCTTGGCATCACATGTGGTCATTTTTTTTTCATTTCCTGTAGGTCTATATTCGTAATTTCTATAATGTGCCACTTGCTGAATTGCGTTTTTACTTGATCTCTAAAAGGACTATTTTTAAAATATCCAACACTTGCATTTTAGGGCTAGTAACTTCAAGAATAACTACTAAATATTAATTTGAAATAATTTAAAAAAACTCCAACAAAAAGAATAACTACTAAATCCATGATAAATTTCTTTTCTTCTTTTTTAAACCAGTTCTGACAGATTATCTCCATAAGCATCTAAAACAGACATTAATTTAGATCATTTCACTTCCATATCCATCTTCTTCTAACAATAATTTTTTCATTCCAAATTCAGGTATTGAGAGAGCACCAAAAGATAACTTTTAAAGGATGGGTATGAAAGCTAACTGCCTTTTTTTTTTTTTGAGACAGAGTCTCATTATGTCGCCCCGGGTAGAATGCCGTTGCGTCACGGTTCACAGCAACCTCCAACTCTTAAGCTTAAATGATTCCCTTGCCTCAGCCTCCCTAGGAGCTGGAACTACAGGTGCCCGCCACAATGCCTGGCTATACTAACTGCCTTTTTTCTGGGAAATTAATTTTAGACACACACAAAAAAATTCACCTTATTGAATTATTTATCAGGCAAAGCCCAATACTGACCAAGAAGACAGAAATAAGAGAGAAATTTTCACTCAGTACTCAACACTTGCAGGTTTCCCTCTGAATTCAACTTTCTATTCTTGAAACCTCATGGGGGTGTTGGTCCAAGTCCCATTAGTTGTCCTGGGAAGATCCAATTATTGAGACAACCAGGATTATGAAGGAAGAAAGGAATTTTTAATATGTCAGATGTCTTGGAAGAACAGGAGAAACTGCCTCAAATTTGTCTCCCTGACTAAAGGAGGTCATGGGCTTTTTATTTATTTTATTTTATTTTATTTTTTAAAGGATCCACATTTCTCAGGCATGTCCCTTGGGGCAGGTGGTGATGTACGTCACTCAGAACTACATGCATTGGGGGTAAGTTGGGGGAGATGGTGAATCATGGCATCAGGGGACCTCAGAATCTCAGCTCCTTCGTCTTATAGAAAATTCATCATTTTAGGCTGTGTGCAGTAGTTCATGCCTATAATCCCAGCACTGAGGCTGAAGCAGAAGGATCACTTGAGGCTAGGAGTTGGAGCATCAAGTAGTTAAGTAAGGAAGAGGATTATAAAAACCAGTTACATTACCAACAACATCCCAAGACTTGCCTTATTCCTCTGAATTGTGTCCTTTACATGGAAGGGGGGAAAATGCTGATACCTGTAATAGGTGCTGAGAGTTGCTGCCTCTAATTTGCTCTCCCGATCATGAGAAAGTGTTGGCACATTCAAGTGGCCCTTCCCAAGGTACTGGGGCATTCCCACCATGACTCAACTGTGGGAACTTATTCCAGTTAGGCAGGAAATGAAAAGAAACCTGTCCTTCTATTTGGCTCAAAATAGAACAAATGTATGTAGAAGAGCCCCAGGGACCAAAAAGAAAAAAAAGGTAAGAAAAATAAACTCAGCTTTCTACCACCACCACCACCACCCTTTTTTGTCCCCAACAGAAACCTGCAGGCAAGCTGTTCTTGGTGGATGTTAAATAGTCAAAATTCTAGGAGGGAAGTGTTATGAGTTATTAGAGCAGAAAAAAAAAAAGGTAGCAAAGCTGTTATGTTCTCTTCGACTCTGGAACAGGCTAAGTCACATGTCACACACATGACAATGTTATACAAATGCCTCCTTCATCTACCTCAGCTGAGGTGGGAGGAGATGGGAAAACAAAGAAGATTTGGCCCCAACAATAAAATAAGTCAGCACTAAAGAGACCAAGACTCATCCTTTTAGATCTCAACCCTTAGTTCCAACTGAATGGAAACTTCACTGAGGTGAGACCAAGCTCAGGCAGGCAACCATTGGGACCTCCAGGCCCCTGAGCCTTTAGAGTCACAGGGAAAATTCCACTGACGAACCAGTGACGTCCCAGCTCATAGCAACCTCAAACTCTTGGGCTTAAGCGATTCTCTTGCCTCAGCCTACCAAGTAGCTGGGACTACAGGCACCCGCCACAATACCCAGCTATTTTTTTTTTTGTTATTGTTGTCATTATTCAGCAGGCCCTGGCCAGTTTCAAGCCCACCAGTCCCAGTGCATGTGGCCAGTGCCCTAACCACTGAGCTATGGGCACCAAGCCTTTGTTTCCTCTTTTCAGACAAAAAACAAAACAAAACAAAACAAAACAAAAAAAGGGGTTCCCAGTATCCATATGAGGAGAATTTTGAATGGAATTGTTTCAAAAGAAGGTTAATAGTGACTTGGTGTTCAAGATGGCCAACTCCTCCCCCATACAAAAATCCGAAAATAACTCTGATAAAAAGAGCAATTCTGCTGTGAGCAAACCAGATGGCCACACACCCCTTCATCAAGTCTGTTAGTTTTCACATTGCTGCCTTGGAAGTTTTTCCCCAGGAAAACACATGGACATGAGACTTTTTGACTGAGTTAGGAATCTGTTTTAAAACAAGCTCCATCCACACTAACCCCCAGGTCTGCCCAACATAATTGCCCGCTTCACTTTGTTCAGGATATTTTCTCTGGCAGATTGACGACTCTGCTGGATAACTAAATATATTAGTTATGGTCAACAAAGAGAAAACATTGAGGCTTCTTTGTGGAGAAGTCAGACCAAGGCTCAGTGCTTGCCCAAATTCTCTGGACCCATGCACTAAATTGGGTCTGGGTGTGCTCTAAAGGGTTAGAGCACTCGCCTTTGGAAAATTTCTCAGATTCTACTTGAATGCTTATTTGTAGAGCTGATCAGTAGAGCCTAAGTAGAAAGAATATAGAAGGCTGTTTTTTAAGGAAGGTTTCCTGTTTCAGCTGAAGTGGCGATGGAACACATTATAATCCCACACAATCCCACTTCCTCTAAGTAATTGTCATAACCCCAAAAGATACGATAATTAAAGTCCATTCTTGGACTAGGGAGGTGTCCATTGCCCAAGATGCCATAGAAGTGCATGAAGAAAAAAGTTTAGCATTTCAGCAAATATAGAATTATTGAGAATAGATGGGATTGACCAAAACAGATATTAGTAAGAACTAAACCATTCTCCATATAGGCATGGAATACTCAGCTTGGTGTGAGGAGTCCATGGAAGAACTTCAGAGTGGAGCTCCTAAAGCTCTGTGGGAGAACAATGTAGGTCTTGGTACATGTACATTTTAGAGGGAGGGCCCATATCTTCTTATACATGTGGTATTATCAAAAGGGTACCTGACAAAAACCGTTAAGAACCATAAGCAGTCCATAAGCATCGCACATTAAGAAAAATGTAAGGCTCGGTGCTTGTGGCTCAAGTGGCTAAGGCGCCAGCCACATACACCTAAGGTGGCAGGTTCGAATCCAGCCCGGGCCCACCAAACAACAATGATGTCTGCAACCAAAAAATAGCCAGGCATTGTGGCGGGCACCTGTGTTCCCAGCTACTTGGGAGGCAGAGACAGGAGACTCGCTTGAGCCCAGGAGTTGGAGGTTGCTGTGAGCTGTGATGCCACAGTACTCTACCCAGGGTGACAGCTTGAGGCTCTGTCTCAAAAAAAAAAAATGTTAATGCCTCATAACTTGGTTTCACCAAACCAATCTTTGGAATGAATTCATTATCCTCTCCCCAAATTCTGAATCTGTCATAACCTAACAACCCCATGTTCCACTTCAAGTAATATAGTTTAAACCATCTCTGTGTCTAAAACATGAATAAGCAGATTTTCTTCTCTGTTTTTTCTTTTAAAACAAAAATCTTTCTTTCATAGTATGACTCAACCATTAATCAGGCTAAGTTCTATCTTCTAAAACAACTTTTTAAGAAATGATTACCAGGGAAAATTTAGTACCCTTCTTACTACCTCTAATTTAACCTTAACTATCACTACATATTGTGATCTCTTCTCATGCAATGCCTAATATGGGTTAGGATCAAAACATGCTCAAATTTTGCAGAAGGGAAAGTTTTTTAAAAATGTTACTTACCTATTGTATCTGCTAAGTATAACCAAGGAGATCCAGTATATAATGAGATTTAAAGAAAGCCTGAAGTTTAAAGAAAACATCAGCATTTTATTAACTTCATCACTTGATCATTGTATAATTAAATTTTGACTTCTCTATCTTAGCAGACTGATCTATCAAGATTATTATAGGAGCCTCTCAAAAAATTGTAATTGTTTAAGCACGCCTTTATTGAGATATAATTCACATACCATGAAAGTCACCATTTTTAAGTGTACAATTCAGTGTTTTTCCGCATACTCACTTGGATAGACCCATCACTTCTATCTCATTTTAGAACATTTTCATCACCTTCGAAAGAAACTTCATCTCCATTAGCAGTTGACCCCCTCAACCCCCGCTCCTTCAACCCCTGGCAATCACTGATCTGCTTTCTGTCTCTATAGATTTGCCTATTCTGAACACTTCATAGAAATGGAATCACGCAGGGCGTAGCCTGTGGGTTTGCCTTCTTTCACTCAAGTCTAATGTTGTAGGAACTACCAGCACTTCATTCTCAGTGGCTGGCCTGGAGAAATTGTAAACACGCTTTTGTTTTGGCTATTCCTAAGTATATCTAGTATGATGGAGATATCTGCAGATGCAGAACAAGTCTGACAGCATAGCACAGGGCAAGGCGTGGCAGTGAGAAGCATGGCTGCTGGCAAGCTGGTTCCAAGGGAACAGCAGGTGCCGGGCACACTGGCTCCCACCTGTAATCTCAGCACTCTGGGAGGCCTCGGCGGGTGGATTCCCTGACCGCACAGGTTTAAGAGCAAGAGCAAGACTCCGATTCTGAAAAATAGCCGCACGTTGTCTTGGGCGCCTGTAGTCCCAGCTACTTGGGAGGCTGAGACAAGAGAATCTCTTGAGTCCAAGAGTTTAAGATTGCTGTGAGCTATGACGCCACAGCACTCTACTGAGGGTGAAAAAGTGAAACTGTCTCAAAAAAAAAAAAAAAAAAGAAACAGCAGTGCATGCAATTTGCTTCTGGAGTGTGTAATAGCTCAGAGAGGGCACCGCACCATGGGATCTCCTCACGGAGCAGTAGCATACTGAAGTAGTCGAGTGAGAAGACAGCAGTGACTTTTTAGAATGTCCAGGCACAGCTCTGGTCCCACCAAGACTTCCATTCCCTTCAAACAGGCCGCCAGAACTTCTAGTGGTCAAACATGTGCAGAGGACAGAAGGTTGAGAAGCACCGTTTCATCTTCCTCTGCCTTCTCTGCTTAACTAAATGGTAACTGGCATCAACACACACTGAATTCTTTGAGGGGTAAGAACAAAGTGGTTTTGATTTGGTTTGATACGGGGTTTGCTTATCTCCTCACCCGAGTTGCTTTGTGGGTCATAACCACAGGTGGTCTATGTCCCGGGGCTTTGGCTCTTTCTCCAGAGGCAGAGGAGTAAGAACCAACTACATAGTGCCATGAGGCCCAGGAAACCCTGAAAGGCTAAGGTCGCACATCCCTACTTCCTGTCATAAAGAGACTTTCATCCACTGAATTCTTTTTAAGCACCACGCCACCCCCTTCTTCTTTCCACAGTGCATCCACGAATCACAAGAGTTCCACCCAATTTACTTGGAGCCACATGTGATTTTATTTGATTTTATAATTGCATGATCTTGCCCATTTTATAGCAATGGCTCCCAGAGGATCAACATGATCACATGGAAAGCATGTTAAAAATGCCATTTTCTTTGGTTTGATCCTAATTAGGTAAGTCTGGTGTAGAAGCCAGAAATTTCCATCCTAAGGAGGCACACTCATCCCACACTGTGACATGCAGGTGATCCATTAAAAGTCTGAGAAATCCTGCCCTGCTGGCTTCAGTTTATAAATGGCCTCAGATGCCACGTTAAAGCATGGCCCTCTTAAATGGTTATGTATTCCATAAAAATTAATAAAAAATAAATAAAGTTGAAACGAAGCATAGTGGCTCACACCTGTAATCCCAGCACTTTGGGATTACTTGAGGCCAGGAGTTTGAGACCAGCCTGACCAACATAGAAAGACTCCATGCCTACAAAAACATTTTTAAAAATTAGCTGGGCATGGTGGCACATGCCTGTAGCTCTAGCTACTCAGGAGGCTGACACAGAAGCAGTAATGGAGCCCAGGAGTTTGCAGGTACAGTGAACTATGCCACTGCACCGTAACCTGGGCAACAGAGTGAGACCCCATCTCCCAGTGAATAAATACATACAGTTGGAGGAGGGCAAAACCATTTTTTGTTACTGCATTTCAGTATGTCCTCTGGTGCCAGTTTATAACCATTCTTTCTCCAAACGGAGTGAAATAACTGTTAAGCTACTACTTCTTGATGATGGTGACAGTAGAGAAGGTTCTAGAAAGGTAAACTTTATTTAAAAATACAGCAATGCACATAACTGTCAACTAAAATTACCTGTTTAAGTCTAAAGCATCCCTTTTTCATTAAAAGGCACTACCATCTGTCTATTCTGAGATTCTAATTCCTACCTGAAGTGGTGTGATATATAAGTGCACAAAGCAGGAGGCATGTGGGCAGTGTGTGAACCGAGCAGCGGGAAATCATTTAAGGTGAAGAGCTTGACCCAACATGTTTCGGCAAGTTCAAAAGAAAACATAAATCAAAGGTCAGAGTCAGCAGAGAGGCAGGAACTAAGCAAGGTATCAGAAATCAAAACATATATTATAAATAATGGGAAATAAAAAACTAGCAGGGACAAAATTAGGGGACAGCTCAACACTAGAGGAAAGCACAGGGGTAGGAAGTTACAACTAGCTAGGAGGAGTAAGTTCTGTACAGTCAGTAAGTGCTGATTGTACAGTCAGGATGATTAACAGCAAAGCTCTGTATATTACAAAGGAGCTGGAAGACAGGCTGCTGAATATTCTTACCACCAAGAAATTATAAAGGTACAAGGTGATGGATATGCTAAATACCCTGACTTGATCCTTATAAACACATATATGTACCAAAACATCAAACCGCACCCCATAAATATGTACAATTACAATGTGTCAAGAAAAAGAAGAGAGCTCAGGGTAAGTGTTCAGTAACGGCTTGCACAGAGGCGCAGGTAGCCCAGTCTCAAAATAGATAGAAAGCAGCAGATGTCAAAAGGATCGATTCCGAGGCAATCAGCTGCCCTGGTACAAGGCTTCTGGGCTATTTTCTGCTGATCTTGATCCCACATTTAACCTGGGAGGTAAATGCAAAAGAAGACATAGGAGTGGGAAATAAGAGCATATTGGATCTTTCAAGTTAGCGTTTATAAATTCAGATGGGGATGAGAAGGTGTGACATGGAAATAGGGGTGGAGGGAAAACCAGTCTAAGGAACTCCAGTCAGGCAGCCCATCCTTGCAGAGGCCATCCCGGAATCCCCTGCCTGGGATCACAGCCCCTCCTGCTGTCCTCGCAGCCCTCTTTCCTGCCACTTACCAGGCATCCACCGCACCCTAGGGCCAACTGCCAGCTCCCTGTCCGGGCTGCATGGTGACTTAATCATCGCTATACTCCCTACCGGCAGCAGTTTTGCAATAGGCCTTATCAAATGTCAGCAATTACTTATAGCTTATCAAATCACGTGTTTCTTATAGACAGGAAATGCACCTTTATGATACTTCATAGGGATAATATTTCAGTTGATAAAGAAGATAAAACATTTAACAGCCTGTGTCCTCTCATTAAAGTAGTATCTCATAAATCTTTGGCATCTACACTCATGCCAAAGAACTACTCTTCCTCACACTAGAAGCGTATTCCTCTTACTGTTTTGTACAAGGTGCTTGCCTGAGTTAGTGACCACATTTCAGTTCAGTCTTTCAAATACATTCCCTTCAAAGAAGCAATATCTTGATTACCATGGTGATCAAGCACATAGATGGAGGAGACACGCAGTCAGAGTGGCCTTCCTGTCATTGTCTGGTGGCCCTAGGGCAACCAATCTGTAAAATGGGAATGAAGGTGATTAACAAAGAATTAACTATCCGACTAGTCATTTTTTTAAGCAGTAAAATACCCGGCACACATTTTTAAGTAAAAAGCAATGTTCCTGGTATGCAGGAAGCTACATACATTATATAAATATCAGTTATTATATTTTCTTTTGCCAAATGCCAACTGATTGTTTTGAGCAACAATTATAAGACCCAGCTCAGCCTCTGTGGTTCAATCGGCTAAGGCGCCAGCCACATACACCTACGGTGGTGGGTTTGAATCCCCAACCCGGGCCCGCCAAACAACAGTGATGACTGCAACCAAAAAATGGCTGGGCGTTGTGGCAGGTGCCTGTGGTCCCACCTACTTGGGAGGCAGAGGCAGGAGACTCGCTTGAGCCCAAGAGTTGGAGGTTGCTATGAGCTGTGATGCCATGTCACTCTACCCAGGGGGATAGCTTGAGGCTCCGTCTCAAAAAAAAAAAAAACCAATTATAAGACCCACAATATATCAGGGTCCTTTCTCAAAATAGTATTGCACTTTTTATTTAGTTCTAGGGGGGTTTTATTTATTTATTTATTTTATTTTTGAGACAGAGCCTCAAGCTATCACCCTAGGTAGAGTGCTGTGGCATCACAGCTCACAGCAACTTCCAACTCCTGGGCTTAAGAGAGTCTCTTGCCTCAATTTCCCAAGTAGCTGGGACCACAGGCACCCGCCACATTGCCCGGCTATTTATTGGTTGTAGTTGTCATTGTTGTTTGGCGGGCCCGGACTGGATATAAACCCGCCAGCACTCATATATGTGGCTGGCACCTTAGCTGCTTGAGCTATAGGCACCAAGCCAAGGTCTTCCTTTTTTTTTAAATTTTATTGTGAAAATAAATAAATTTGCTTAAAATGCAGAAGAAAATAAATACACGTTAACAATACCCCATTTGTCATGAGAGTAAACTATACTTAACCCTCCTAAATTTACCATACAAAATTCCAAGGATTTATCTGAAGACAGTAAGATTGAGGAAAGTATCTTTTGCCTTCCTCATTTCCTAAGGAGTTACTAAACCTGAGATCATGATTGTACAGGAAGACAATCTCTTACACGTCTGGAAAATTTCAAAACGTGGCCACCGTGTTTTCTGATCATCCCCACTTCCTGTGGTGGGATTGAAAAGCCGTGCCAACTTTCACAACTGCTGAGATTTACAGAGTAAAGGCTCATTTGATAATCTTGCAAAAAGGATAGGCAGAACTTCTCTTCCTTTTCTAGATGCCACATATGCCAGCTTTTACAGAGAGTTAAAAAAAAATTCCAATCAGCCCCAAGCCGGCTCCACAAGAAGCGCACGTTATTCCTCAGCTCCATCTCCAGGGTAGCCTGGGGAATCCCTCTTCCCTCATGATGTCTTCTAAATTTAGTTATTCCAGCCTGGAATCCCTTAGACTGAGACAGAAAGAAGTTTTCCCCCAGCCTTCCAGGTTCTGCTGGCATCTCTGGTGTCTCAATAACGAACAGTGGGCAAGAAAGGACCAATAAAAATAAAATTTTCATTTGCCTAAAACAATGGAGAACCGGGACATAATGAAAAGCTAATACCTTTTCCACAAGTAGCAATTTGCAAAGATTTTTTAAAATAAAATAACACATAGTACGAAAATCACGCTTGGACATAACTTGATTTTTCAAAGATGTGTGCTGTAGTCTGTGACCGTCCCCAGGAAGAACGGTCGCTGTGCCATCGTATCAGAAAGTGTAGCCAACAGAGTTACAACTAAGTGGTTCAACATTGCTTTTTAAATTAGTCTTTGTTGATTTCTTCCTTTTAAGGTTACCCTTCGTCTCACGTTGAGGGGAAACCCAAACGTCACTTATTTAAGAGTTCTGGGTTTTCTGGTATTGTTCTGTTGCTCATCTTGGCCTTAAAAAAAAAACATTTTATGGGGCACATTTTGCCCTTTTTATAGAATGTGTTTAAACCCCAATTTCCAAATGTGTCAATAGGCATAGACAGGCCAGTGATACCTCCTTCGTGAAAGAGCAAAAATAACTGCTCTTTTTTTTCCTTTAGTCCAGCCAGCTCCCACAAGTAGACATATAGAGCGCATCTGAGTCAAAGTCCTCTTCCTCAGAAACCCTGTTGTTACCATGGGGAAAAATGCTCCCCTGTGGGCATGTTATAATTAAAACCCAACGTGGGCTTTAGGGGACCTGTCATGATGTTTCTAGGAAGCTAGTTCTGCGTTGGCTTCCTAAGACATCCTTTTCCTACAATCATGACTCACCCCTCCTTCTCCTAACTCACCCCCACTTGTTGTGGGGTGGAAGAAAGCCCAAAGGCTCTAGGGACAGCTGTGTAGGTGGACGTCCAGTCCACTAACGAGAACACACTTCTAGGCATTGTGGAAGCGGGACAAAGGATTTGCAGGGCATGATCAGAGCCAACAATGTGATGGCTATATGTTTATCACACACCAGGAGACTCATGTCTTTGGCAACCAACCCTAGTCCACTCACTAACCCACCCCAACCTCCCCCTTCCTCCCTCCTTTTTTTCCTTTCAGGAAAGCATGTGCAAGTTCTCCACAAAACGATGAATCTCTCCTCCTCAGGGGAATGTACGAGTCAGAAAAGCTTTTAGGAAGGAAAGAGGAGCCAAAGCCTTTGCATAAGTAGGCCAGCTGCAGAGCATTGCAAGGGGGGTGGGGGGGTGGGTCTCCTTGCAGCCCAAGGACGATCCAAAGCTCCCGCCTGCCACTTGCCTGGTCTCCCTATAGCCCCAAACAAGCCAGCCCACACCTCCGTGACTGCACCCCCTGTCATTTTCAGGAAAAGAAATTTTTCTTGGCACTTCTGTGAAATCACAGAAATAATTCATTGAATCACAGAACTGAAAGAGATGATCTAATCCCTTTTATTTTTAAGATGATGACAATGTCACCCGGAGAGCTTCACTGACCTGCCGAAGGTCACACAGCTCTGGAGACACAAAGCCAGAACTAGAATCTGCATCTTTTTATTCCTACATTTTTGCCTTTTTAAGGTGAGCTTGTAAAAGTAAGCCATAAGGTTAGATATATTCTTTTCACCCCAGCCCTCTTGCCGTTGCCTTTAATGCCAGCTTCTCCTTGACGTGATATACACTGAGCATACAGCCGAGCTAAAGCTGATTATAAAGACTCATCTGTAGTACTTATTTAAAATAGAGATTGCCAGGCCTTTCTTGGGAAGATTCTGAAATGGGGCTCAGGAATTGTTTAACCACTTTCCCAAGTGAGTCTTATGATCAAGCTGGTTCAGGGAATAACACAGTAGAGCAAAATTGAAAAAAAAAAATA
Source organism: Galagoides demidoff (assembly GCA_963574575.1). NCBI lineage: Eukaryota > Metazoa > Chordata > Mammalia > Primates > Galagidae > Galagoides > Galagoides demidoff. Next base: position 25,743 of record CAUYQV010040381.1, read on the forward strand.
TGTGTGTTTGCTGGTCAGGGTGGCCCAGCAAGAATAGAACAGGGGCATGGAGAGGACCAGGAATTTTGCCTTCTTGTTGCTTTTTTTAGTGGGTTAACCACCAGACCACACTTCCTCTCTAGGAGAGGCAAGAAATTAAAATCAAAGGTTTACCACTGATTCATGCCGCCTGCTAATACTGCTTATTGCCCCACGCTGTGACCCTGTGCTCTCTGGCTTAAAAACAGATGTGGGGAGTGAGCAGCCGTGGTACTGAGGGATGGGGGAGGCGGGGTGAAGGCAGACAGCCAGGGAAAGAACTTCCTCTGCTGCTAAATTTCAGGCAGGAGTGGAAGTCGGTCTAAATTGTTACCATGCAGATCTGGAATCATTTTGGCAATTGCCTGGCTCCAATTCCAGGCTCGTGCATTCGGCAACAAGAAGAGAATTAATGCTCCTGACCTGACTTTTGCCTCTGCCCTCATCTGAATGCACATTATGAAGTTACACGTTTAGCCTGACAGTCATTTCATTAGGCGAGAGGGTTTGGTTACACTCCCACCCCCACCCTGTTCCTTCCCCTGTTCGCACTTGCAAAGGAAGTACAGAAAAGTTAAGCAATTTGACCAAGGTTACACCGATCTCAATATTGTGGTGGTTTGATTGAAAATGCAACCAAGCCATTTTCAACTAAGCTTTTTGGACTTCCTTCACTATATTCTTATCATTAGGCAGCTGAAAAAACTTCTCTATTGACTTTGTCCCACATGATGAGTACTTCATGTGCCCTTAGTAGCTTACCAGGCCAATGTTTACCAAAAACAAGTAGATTTTAAGTGTTGTATATCGATTCTAAAAATAGTTGTTTTACTTTTCTGCTAAACCGGAAGTTCCATGAACCTGGGGCAGGAATGTCAGCCTTGATTCACTAGACACTATAAAGGAGGCAGTGCTTCCCTGCTAGGGGGGTACGAGTAGCCTTCAGGTCAGCAGGGGCTAGGGTTCTCAGCTTTAGCAGAGAAAAAAATTGAATGGCCAATGAAATTTGAATTTCTAACTTTAAAAATGTTAATAAAACTATAAAACACATCTTCTCATGCAATATTCGGGACACACCTACACTAAACAATCATTCATTGTTATCTCAAATTGAAATCTAACCAGACACCTTGTATATCTGGCAACCCTGGCAAGGATCCTCCCCATTAGCACCAAGGTCTTATGGATTTTCTCAAAGCTAATCAAAATGCAAGCCCTTCCCTCCAAAAGGCTTTTAGCACAGCTCTTTAGAGAAAGCAGTCTGTCACACCATAGTCCGATTACACCATGATACATGGTACAACAGAAGATGCAAAGAGGTCTGGGGTCACAGGCCCAGAGCAGTCAAATAAGACCAACACAAGTCAGGAAGTTTTCACAGAATTGATAACATTTGAGCTTAGTGTTATAGGATTAGAGTCAACTAAAAACAAAATAAAACCTATTACATAAAATACATAAATAACTTGCTTGAGGTCATAGTAAAATAAAAAAGGATAAGAACTTCATCAGACAGATGGGAAGGGTTGAAACAGGGTAGAGGGAGCATCTGGGTTATGTGTATCTGACTGGGTTGATAGACATCAAGAGGTGAGATTTGAAAGTTTGATTGGGGTAACCTTGTGAAGTGCCTTTATCCCATGCATATCTGATGGGCAGGAGAGCCAGAGAGAGTTTTTCAACTAAATAGCCTGATCACTTCTGTTTTTGAAAGATAATTCTAGTGGCAGATTGGAGTGGGTAGAAATTGTAGGCAGGGAGACCAATTAGAAGTTTATTAAAATGCCCAGGCAAGAAAGGATGAACTTATTTCAACTAAGGCAATGATGGTGGAAATTGTGAAGGAAGTAAAAACTGCAGAGACCTTCAGGTGGCAGAATCAACAGAATTTGGTGGTTGATTGCATAAGGGTGGTGAGATAGAGCGTGGAATTAGTGTAGTATGAATCTTCAGACAAATCACAGGTATCGTTTATACTCAATTATCTATCTGTATAATGGGCTGATAATACACATTCTTCTTCATCAGACTCCCATGAAGACAAATTAAGATCATTTATATGAAAGTGTTTTGTCAACAAGAGCTATAAAACAAAGTGCTATAAAAAATATACTGTTATTAAAGGTATATGTATCTCTCTCAGTAAGCCCTGGACATTTTCAGGACAGGCATTATATTTTTTTCATCTTTGGTACTCCCGCTACCTAGCATACTGCCTTGAATGTATAAATAACCACTAGCTGTTTGAATCCTCAACCCAAATTTAAAATTCTACCTGGTTAAAACAAAATATTAATAATAAACGCAGTTTTTCACTATTACGTTGGGGTGTGTGTGGAAGTATATAATAAATCCGAATTGGTGAAAATGCCAGCAAAATCAGGGCCACAAATTCCAAGAAAAAGGTTCACATCAGGAATGCTGATGCTGAAGAAAATATCTTTTGATTTGTTTCCAGATACATTGAATACTGAGAGCCATCTTAGCTGTTCAGCTAAGGTTTTCCCTTTGTAGTCCTCCTATTGTAAAGTATTAAAAATCTTAAAGAAATGATCTGAGTTGTCTGTTTTGGACAACACCTTGGTAGTGTCTGGTAAGTACTAATGCTGAGCTCAGCGTACATGGGAATGCCCTGTCCTTTATCGCTGTACCCTTGTATCGACCACCACACCTACTCTTATGGGGCTCCATAAGATTTATAACTAAAAGAAGTTAATTTGCAAACTGAGCACCATTCAAACAAGACAAGTCTCTATTCTCAACCAAGAAAAAAACTCTGTAATTGTGAATTTTACTGCAAAATATGGCTACCACGTTTTCAAATAATTTCACTGGATTTTTCTCCTCTCATAATAAATCCATCTCCTTCTTTCTTTTTCCTTTTTTCTTTCCTTGGCCTTATTGATTCTGCTTGTTAGTATCTGGGCTATTTTGATTCTGAAAATGATTTTTATAATACCTGTAATTTTGTTTCTCTGTACTTACAATCAAACAAATACTCAATATAATATAATAATGTTGCTGGGTCTTACCTGCAGAGTTTCTAAGTCAGTAAAGCTGGAGAGGACATAAGAAATAATATCTCTTCCCAGGTGATGATGATGATGCCGATCCAAGAATCACACTTCAGGAACCAACAGAGTAAATAACACTGCCTAATACTGGCTTATTATTCATCTCCAACTCTATGATAGTCATCAACCTGAGCAGTTGCGATACAAAATTGAGTGAAGCCTAATTGAGAAGATATATGTGAAAGTTCCTAGGCCAAGATGGAGTCAACCTCACATCAGACCTGAAGCAAAGTGGAGCCAGGAGATCACAGAAGAAGAGATCTCAGCATGCATGTCTAAGATAAGTACAGTCACAAGTCTTCCTAAACCTCATAAGAAATTCCTGCATACATTGCTCATCCAACTCACTGCAAAAATTCCTCAAGATTGCAACCTTTCAGGCTAAACATGGTGGCTCTCACCTGTAATCCTAGCACTCTGGAAGGCCAAGGCAAGTGGATTGCTTGAGCTCAGAAATTGGAGACCTGCCTGAGCAGGAGCAAGTAAAATCCCATGTCTAAAAATAACTGGGCATTGTGGTAGGTACCTGTAGTTCCAGCTACTTGAGAGGCTGAAGCAAGAGGATTGACTGAGCCCAGAAGTCTGAGTCTCCTGTGAGCTATGATGCCATGGTTCTCTACCCAGGGTAACAAAGTGAGATTCTGTCTCAATAAATAAATAAATAAATAAATAAATAAAAAGATTGTAACCTTTCAGATAAGCTGCCCTCTCAAGAACACTTGCCTAGCAATGGCTGTAAGACCAATACCAGCTCCTCTGATGGTTCCCTGTAGCTGATGATGTTTGTTTCAAAATAGTTTATGCCCACTTCTCTCTTTAAAAGTTTCCCCTTACCCCAACCTCTCTGGATGTGCCTATGATTTGTCATAGCATGCATATCCCAGGCTATAATCCCCTGTTTATTCTCAAAAAAATTTAACAGAGAGAGCCGCTGTCTCTGTTGTTATTTTAGATTGACACACATGAGTAAACAGAATATTAATTATACAAACATGATAAGTTCTATAAAAATTAAAGATGAGATATTTCCTAAATTATTCTCTGAGGCCAGACTTGCCCCAGTACCAAAATGAGATAAAGCTACAAATAATACTATTTCCAATATTTTTCATGAAGATTGATGCAAAATTCTTAGGAGGATTTTATAAAATCAAGTCTAACGACATACTAAAAGGAATATTTTCCAGGAATACAAGGTAGGTTTAATACCTGACCATCCCAAAACATGAATAAAGGCACCTGATAAATTTTTATTAGGTACATATATATTACTAATAGCTGTACAATACCTATTCCTTATGAAGAAATACCTAATGAAAACTCTCAGAAAATTAGGAATAGAGGAAATTTTCCCAACCTGAAAGGGCAGCTACAAAAAATATATAACTAACATCACACTTAATCGTAAAAGACTAAATGTTTTACTCCTAAGGCCAGGAACAAGGCACAGATGTCTACTCTCACAATTTTATTCAATATTGCACTACGGTTTCTAGTCATTACAATAAGGCAAGAAAAAATGACAAGGTGTACAGATTACAAAGGAAGAAATAAGCATCTCTAATAAACAGCATAGTTATCTGTCAAGAAAACCCACAAAATCTACAAAAGTACTACTAAAATACAGGTAAGTTTAGAGAAATTGCAGAATTAAAGACCAATCTACAGAAATATGTTCTATTTCTACGTGATAGCAGTGAACAATTGGAACAACTAAAATTAAAAAGTAGAAATAGCATCAAAAATACTTGAGAATACATCTGACAAAAGTGGTGTATGACCTGTACACTGAGAATTACCAAATATTCCTGAAAGAAATTAAGGAAGGCATAAATTAAGCGACATATCACATTCATGAATCAGAATATTCATTTTTACTAACATGTCAACTATGTCCAAATTGATCTATACTTTCAATGCAATCTGAATTACAATCCCAGGAGGTATTTTTGAAGATATTGAGAAGCTGATTCTATAGTGCATATGGAAATAAAATGGACCTAACAAGCCAAAATGACTTTTAAAAAGTGGAATGAAGTTCAAGAAGTTAAATCATCTTTTAAGATTAATCCTAAAGCTACAGTCATCCAAATTAGGTACTAGTGGTATAGAGATTAGCAAATACATCAAATATAATCAAATGGAACAAATTAGAGAATACAAAAATAGATCAACACATGGTGGACAACTGATATTTGGCAAAATTACAAAGGTACTTTACAGGAGAAAAGAGACTGCTGTCAACAAATGGTGCTTGATCACGCCTGTAATCCTAGCACTCTGGAAGGCCAAGGTGGATAGATAGCCTGAGCTCACAGGTTCAAGACTAACCTGAGCCAGAGTGAGAACCAGTCTCTAAAAACTAGCCAGGCATTGTGGTGGGCACCTATAGTCCCTGCTACTTGGGAGGCTGAGGCAAGAGAATCACTTAAACCTAAGTGTTTGAGGTTGCTGTGATCTAAGATGCCCCAGCATTCTACCAAGGGTGACAGAGTGAGACTCTGTCTCAAAAAAAAAAAAATAGTGCTTGAATAATTGGACATTGATATACAAAAATAAAATGACTTTAAACTATGTTTCCCACTATATACAAAAATTAACTCAAAAGGGATCATAGACCTAAATCTAAAATCTAAAACTCTAAAATGTCTTAAGAAAAAGCAGACAATCTCTGTGACCTTAGATTGTGAAGATGTGTTAGGTAGAACAAGAGAAGCACAATCTACAACTGAAAAAATAGATAAATTGGACTTCATCAAAATTAAGAATATCTCCTCTTTGGAGGGCACTATTAAGAGCGTGGAAAGGTAAGTCACAGACTGGGATAAAATTTTTGGAAATTACCTATCTGATAAGGACCTTGTGTCCAGAATACATCAAGAACCCTCAAAACTCAGTATCACAACAAACAACTCAATTACAAAATTTGGCAGATTTGAACAGACATTTCACCAAAAAGACATACAGATGACAAAGACAGCAAACCCCAGAAAAGATCAGTACTCAACTTCATCAGTCATTAGGAAATTAAATTAAATTGAAATAACAAAACCATAATGAGATACCGCCATACACCTGTTGGAGTATCTAAAATTAAAAAAGAATAATGTTACAAAGTATTGAAAAGGATGTGGAGCAACTGGAACTGTCACGCATCACTGGTGGAAATATGACATGGAATTTTGGAAAACTATTTGGATGTTTATTGAAAAGTAAACCATAATTTTATCATATGACCCAACTCCAAGAGAAATGCCTACACAGAGACTTCTCCACAAATATTCAGGATGGCTTTATTTATGATAACCAAAAAGTGAAAAAAAAAATTCAAATGTCTACCAACAGATGAATAGATAAATGAGGTGTCTTATGACACCAGTAAAATAGCACTCAGCAATAAGCTGAATGAACTATTCACACGTGCAACAAAACAAATGCATCTGAAAATTAATATGCTAATAGGAAGCAGCCAAAGTAGAGCAACAGTACATACTCTGTGAGTCCATTTATAGATAAAATTCTGTAATATGCAAACTATAGGTTAGTAATTCTATAATATGATAAAATTCCATTTTTATTTATCAATTTATACTAACCTATAGTTTGCATATTATCTATAATATGATAAAATTCCATTTATAGATAAAATTCCATAATATGCAAACTAACCTATAGATAATTCGCAAACTACAGAGTATATGCACGTAGCCTATAGTTTTCATATTATAGAATCAGAACAATTGTTGCCTTAGAATGGGGGAGATATGGGTAAGGTTGAGAGGAGATGACAAGAAAGCTTTCAAATCTAATAAATATATTCATTATCTTGTAATGATTTCATTGGTATTTGCTTATTTCAAATTCATCAAATATAAATTTTAATGTTTAGTCAATTTTATTTTATGCCCATTTGTTTATGTCTGTTATCCTCAATATATCTATTCCTAAAAAAGTAGAACTTACCCATGTTGTATGTTTTCAATGTCCAAGGCAGGAGAAAAAAGAACTCTATTTTATTACATATTAATATTTCTAGATATTATTTGTAAAGAAGAATTTTTCTACATTATACACATAGTACATAAATCACAATGTTTCATACCATGACAATCCCACAGGGAGACCCAAGGTGAGGCAAAGACTGAGAGTCTAGTTCTGACTCTGCCATTTACTAACTGGTGGCCTCAGAAATCTTCACATCTCTCTAGGCCTAGTTTTTGCATTCTTGAAATGAAGGCATTGGACTAGATAGAAGGGCCTCATCCTGTGCTGTGCTCAGAGTGTGGAGACAGTGAGGGTGGTGAGAGGAACCAAGCTGACAAGGATACAGAACCCATCTCACTCCCCCCACCCGAGTGGCTCTGCTGCTATCAGCTCTATCTTGTAACTTTGTTTGTAAGACTTATTTTAAAGTAACAGTTTTCATGAGAATCAACACAAAATTTGCAACTACTGGAGTAGAGGACCTCTAAAATCTCAGATGTTAGCCAGGCTTGGTGGCTCAGGCCTGTAATCCTAGCACTCTGGGAGGTCAAGGCGGGAGTATCACTTGAGGTCAGGAGTTCAAGACCAGCCTGAGCAAGGGTGAGATCCTGTCTCTAGTAAAAAATAAGATAATTTAAGCCAAGCTTAGTGGCTCATGCCTGTAATACTTGTACTCTGTGAGGCCGAGGCAGGTGGATCACCTGAGCTCAGGAGTCAGAGATCATCCTGAACAAGAGTGAGACCCCATTTCTAAAAATAGCTGTGCATTGTTGTGGGCACCTGTAGTTCCAGCCACTTGGGAGGCTGAGGCAAGAAAATTGCTTAATATATCCTTCACCTCATTTACTTAATTACTATGTTGAGACATTTATACTCTATACTTAATAGACCATAGGCATAGCCATTAATGTATAGATGATCGATATGTTTATGACTTAATAAAAAAAAGAGAAAAGAATGTAATGTTTAAATGACTTAAAGTACATGGAATTAAAGTATTTTTAAACTAAGCTGGAAAAATAAAGCTGCTTCCTGCTGAAAAAAAAAAAAGAGAGAGAATCGCTTAAGCCCAGGAGTTTGAGGTTGCTGTGAGCTATGATGCCACATCACTTTAACGAGGGCAACAGAGTGGAACTCTGTCTCAAAAAATAAATAAATAAATAAAATAAGTAAATAAATAAAATAAAATTAGCTGGGCATTGTGGTGGGTGCCTCTAGTCCCAGCTACTCTAGGGGCTGAGACAAAAGGATTGCAACTCTGTCTCCAAAAATATATATTTTTTAAGATAAGAGAAACAAAAAAAATCACAAACAAAAAGTTCACTTAAAAGTGAATTTGTAATTTGTAGGACAAATAATTAATGGCTAGGATTTGTTTTAAAGTAATCTGAGTGGGCCAGGTGCAGTGGCTCACGCCTGTCACCCTAATACTCTAGGAGGCTGAGGCAGGTAAATTGCCTGAGCTCAGAAGTTAGAGACCAGCCTGAGCAGGAATGAGATCCTCCTGCCTCTACTAAAAATAGAAAAACTAGCTGGGTGTGGTGGCAGGCACCTGTAGTCCCAGCTACTCAGGAGGCTGAGAGGCAGGAGGATGGCTTGAACCCAAGAAGCTGAGGTCACAGCACTCTAGCCTGGGCAACAGAGTGAGACCCTAACAAAAACAAAAATAAACAACAAAATCTTAGATGCCAGATTTGCTGATCCTAATTAGTAAAATTCAATTGCCAGGTATCCATTGTAATTCTTCATGAACAGGCATTTTGTTTGCAAAGTTGGTTTACAGAATATTGAGGAAATCCCAGGAATCTTCCAGTAGTTACCCAGCCAAATCTTTTTGATATTTTCTATTTTGCTCCAAACCAAAATGGTGTTCTTCCCTGTGTTGATCAGAAGTATGATTCTGAGGCTGGTGGCCCACGCACAGAAGGGAAATGAGGTGTGGGACAGACGGCACACCAATGCCTACATCTGCAGAAGGCCCAGCTGCTGTCTCCACAGTTCCTCCAGCCACATTTGCTCCTCACCTCTTCCATGGTGGTTCTCATGGCCCAGAATTTTTCGCCAGCACGTCTAAGTAATTCAGAAAAGCAGCCTTTGGACAGCCATGCACCCAAAGCTGCTGATTTGTGTGGGAGTGGTGTTTTTCCAAGAGACCCCATCTGCCTTGCCATCTTCACAACTCTCCTACTGGTTTCTTTTTCCTCTGAGATATTTGTACCTTGTGCCTGTGTTCTTTTTAATTCCCCTAACTGCAGTGACTCAGTTTGTTTTTCTAGTGCCCACATCCTTTCCTCACAAATGCGGAGCATTGAAAACCCAGGAGACTGGAAGGAAACTGAGCTTCTACCTCTGGCTCTGCCATCCAGCATCCTGTGTGCCCTGGGGACTCATGGCATTCTTCTGGACCTCAGTTTTCTCATCTTAAAATTAGAGGGTTACATTCGTTTTTTCCAAAGTGTATAGACTTACCATTATCTGGGATACCAGATAATTTTAGATTGTTCATAACATATACATATATAGAAGTCTATGTTTGGTGTAATGGATATTAGAAAAAAATCAAACCAGCTTAAAATCGGTATCTATAGTTTTTAAGTAAATTGACTTAAAGTAAAATATTAAGGAAACTCAGGGCACAACTGGATATGTCAAAAATTGAAGAGGTAGTACATAGCAGTGCTTCAGACCATACTACACATCACCTTCCCGATCTTTTGCCTTAGTGTTTCAGAGAAAATTGCATTTCTCAGATCCCTTCATGTTGGGTTGGATCCCTGTGCCTGACCTCTGGCCAGTGAATGTGAACACAAGTCACACGTCGTCCCTAGAGGAAAACATCAAGGGCCCCCCATCTCTCTCCTTGCTGTGGCGTGCTGGAAGGCTGTGGCATGATCATTATGTGCAAAGACTCGGAACCTTGAATCATCAGATGGATAAAAGCGTCCACCATCCCAAATTGGACATGTATGACTAAGAAATAAACTTTTGTCATGTTAAGCCACAGGGATTTCTTAGTTTATTATTATGGAATAGCTTATCTTACCCTGACTACTCCACAGGAGATAATCAGCTCTATCTACCTCTAAAATGGTATATTCTGTTCTTCTGTCTATTCTCTCCCAATTCAGTTTTAACCTATATTTTCTTCCGTGCCTCTAACTTCAAAGGAGTCCCTTCATATCTGGGTATGTTTCACCCTTCCGACAGCCTCTCTTTTTAGAAGCGACGGTTATCTTAATGATGGCTGCCGTTCTGGATAACTACATAGAACCCTCCTCACATCCAAAGAGGACATGGCAATTAGCGCTGCTGCCTGTTTGTGGTGCCTTTCTGAATAGCCCTGGGGACCATCTGGGCTTTCAGGCCACTCCTGCGTAAAGATAACACTTTCTCAGAGCTTCATTCACTGTTGGCACAGTGAAACTTCCAGTGGTTTATGAACCACCTGTTCCCTTGGCTGGAAAAAGCCACACTGACTGCCCTGTGCTAGTCTACCCAGCCTCTCTCTATCTGTCAGCTCCCAAAGTCTACAAGCCAGATACAATGCCTGAAGTTGAGCTAGAGGAAGCTCATCTATCAGCTCTTGTTTATAATCTGAGCTCCTTTTATGCCCAAGCAGCTAGAGGAGCCTGCCTTCTTCTACCCTTACCATATGCCAGAAGAGTCAAGCTGCATAACGAAAGTTACCATTTTACTCATTGGAAACTGGTAACATTTTGAAACTTTATGTTGGCTTGTATTGTCTGATTTTATCATTTAATAGCCATAGAATTTTTTTAAAACTGATATATTTTTATTAGAACTTGGAGTGAAGGTTTGGTCAAGTCATAGCCTCTTGGTTCTAATCGTGACCATTGTTCTCTAGACCTTCAATTTAGTTAGGTGGCCTGCCTAACTGCCAACTTTGGGTGACCCCTTGCCCAAAGGATTCAATTTGCTTCTCCAGTGCTTGACTGGTATATTAAATGTGCTGCTCACACAGTGGAAATAAGAGAGAGTTTTTAACAATATTCCTAACCCAATGGAAAGCTTTTGATTATACATAGTGTTTTCAAGATGGTGTAGAAACCTAGTTCTCTTAAGGCTGTTCTCTTTTTTTTTTTTTTTTTTTTTGAGACAGAACCTCAAGCTGTCCCCCTAGGTAGAATGCCATGGCATCACAGCTCACAGCAACCTCCAACTCCTGGGCTCAAGCGAGTCTCCTGCCTCAGCCTCCCAAGTAGCTGGGACCACAGGCGCCCGCCATCAACGCCCAGCTATTTTTTGGTTGCAGCCGTCATTGTTGTTTGGCAGGCCCAGGCTGGATTCGAACCCGCCACCTTAGGTGTATGTGGCTAGTGCCTTAGCCACTTGAGCCACAGGCGCCGAGCCAAGGCTGTTCTCTTAAGGTTCTCAACCTTCCTTTAATACAGTTTCTGCGGGTCATGACCCACTGGTTGAGAACTGCTGTCTTAAGGCTTAATTGATACACCAGTGGTAACTTTAACTCTTCAAAGGGTCCAGAAAACAATTGCTTTGACTCTGTTGGCTTATAAAGGGAATGATTATTGCTTTGTTATTTATACTATAGACGTACTCAAAAGAATTTAAGAATTATAACTATTAAAACTCAGCCATTGAAAACACCATGTATGTGACAATATTGAAGTCTGCCAAAAACCGCAAAGATAAAGATGAGAAAACTGGGGTCCAAAGGGTAATATGCAATTTTATTTTTTATAATAACTTTAGTTAAGATATAACTCAGATACCCTACAATTCACTAATTTTAAGAATACAAGTCAACAGTTTGTAGGATATTTGAAAAGATGCATAGTCATTGCAATCAGTTTTGAAACATCCACATCACTCCAGAAAGAAACCCATCTACATTAGCAATCACTCCTCATTTCCCCCCACATGCCCTAGCCCTGGGCAGCCACTGATCTAGCAGCTGCGTCTCATGATTCACCCATTCTGAACATTTCCAGTAAATGCAATCATACAAATCAGTCCTTTGTGACTGATTTATTTCACTTAGCAAGTGTTTTGGGGGCTCACCCACATTGTAGCATGTATATGTACTTTAATCCTTTTTAGTTGTTGAATAATACTCCATTGTGTTGCTATATCCCATTTTGTTCATCTATTCTTTTATTGATGGACATGGGGACTGTTTCTACCTTTTGCTATCATGAACAATGCTGCTATGGACATGACTATGTAAATTTTCATGTAAGTTTTCATTTCTCCTGAGCAGATATCTGGGGATGGAATTGCTGGATCACGTGGTAACTCCACCTTATGAGGAACTGCTAGGCTGATTTCCAAAGCAGCTACACCATTTTATGCCCCACCAGCAGTAAGAGGGTTCCAGTTTCTCCATATTGTCACCAATATATTTTATTATCTACTTTTTTGATTATAGCCATCTTAGAGGGAGTGAAGTGGTATTTCAGTGACTTTTGTCTCTTCATGATTAATGAAGTTGAGCAAATTTTATGTGTTGCTAGAAGATACCATTTGTGTATCTTCTTTAAAGAAATATCTGTTCAAATCCTTGATCATTTTTAAATTGGATTCTTCTTTTTTTTATTAATGAGTGGTAGGTGTTATATATTCCAGATAAATGACCTTTATCATATATGATTTACAGATAGTACCTCCCATTCAATGAGTTATCTTTTGATTTTCTTGATGATATCCTTTGAAGATTTTTAATTTTGCTAAAGTCTCATTTTTTTCTTGTTTGTGGCTTGTACTTTTGGTTTCAGATCTAAGAAACCATTACCTAATGCAAGATCATGTTGTTTTATGCCTATGTTTTCTTCTAGGAGTTTTATACTTTAAGTTTTATGTGTAGGTCTTTGTTTTATTTCTTATATATAATCTTTGATCTATGTGGAGTTGACTTTTATACACTGCATGAAGTAAGAGCCAATATCATTCTTCTGCATGTGATATCTGGTTGTCCCAGCATTATTTGTTGAATGTGGGACACAAGCATGGGAACAGTAATTTGCAGAAACCCTTGGTCCACTTTATAATGAAAGAGAGCAACTATGAGAAGGACTGACAATTTTTCCTAGCAGGCCAAAAGAAGTGCAAGTACACATGAAGGGGGTTATTTGAACTAATCTTCACTAATTCTACTAAAAGCCTTGACTAAAAATAATGGCAGTAGAGATTTTAGATGCAAACAAGCTATTTGTCCCAGAACTTTATACATCTTTGTAATCCTCTTGTGTTACATATGTCTTCCCACAAATATTTGTGAGGCATGTTGATATCATAAGTTCAGAACCCTTTCATTCCACCAGGATTTTGGGCTTCACTAGAATGATACACCTGTTTCTCCAAAACTCATGCTCTGCACCCACCAACCCAACATAACCTCAGCATTCAGTAAACAGAAGCTTTTGGGCCATTAGATTCTTCTGTGATTCACACCTCATTTTCTTCCTGACTTTACAGTGTAAGTCAGTAGCTATAACATTTTCAGCCTACATCATATTCTCTACATACCAATTAGATTCTTACAAAAAGAGGTGAATCTAACTTAACTTACAGCTAAAGCAACCCAAAAGGCCTCTAAACAGGTCTTGCATGGAAGAAAAACGTTTTTAAAAGTATAACAAAGTGGGAAAAGAAGGAAATTTCCTAAAACTCACAAAGAACATCTATTTAGAAGACAAGAAAGTTAATCATTAATAGCAAAACAATACAAATTTCTTATCTACTCAGAAACAAGATGCGGATGCCTGCTATTCCTGACTTTAGTCAACATTGTACTTGACTACTTGTACAATACAATGAAATAAGAAAATAAAGTAGAAATAAAAGGATATGAAATGAAAAAAAATCATTGTAATTAACAAAGTAGGTTTCTAATGAATACATAATCTAAAAAATAAGCAATGTCACCATATACTAGTAGCAATGATATATTAGAAAATATAAGATCTCTATTTCCAAAGATCTCATCCACTTATAGGAACAAAGATCCCATATACACATCTGATCAAATATCTTAAATATATATATATGTAAAGTTTTAGTAATATTATGAAGGTAAAAAGAGAAGGCCCAAATAAATAAAAAATGTGTATCATATTTTTGTCTAAAATTCAGTATCATAAAAGTGGCCATTCTCCCCAAGTTAACCTACAACCTCAATGCAATTCCAATGAAAATTTCAATAGCATCCTTATAAAGTTGATTCTAAAATTATACAGAAAAACAAAAGATTAAGACAACTAAGATAATTTTGAGTGAAAGAAGAAGAGAGGGAGAAGTACTAGATGTCCCATCAGTTATCCACATATTACAAATCTATAGTAAATAAACTGTGTGGTATTTGTAGGAATAAATAAACAGACTAATGGAATGGAATAGAGCCCAGGAAAATATCCACGTCTATGGGGTACTATGGTGTGGTTTGAATGCATTCACCAAAGTTCATGTATTAGAACATAATCCCTAGTGCAAGACTGACAAGAGGTGGGGACTTTAAGACATAATTAGGTATTAAGTCTCTATCCTCATGAATGGATTCATGTCACTATCATGGGAGAGGATTCTTTATTGTGGGAGTGAATTTGCTAGAAAAGTGAGACAGTTTTTCTCTCTTCTACCTTTCATCTTCCACCATGAAATGACACAGCCAGAAAGCCCTCACCACATGCCACCCCCACAACTTTGGACATATTAGTCTCCAGAACCATAAGAAATAAATCTCCATTATAAGTCACCAAGCCTCAGGTATTCTGTTATAGCAGCATAAAACAGACTAAGACGTCAGGAAACTTGGTAATTGCCAGATGGATGAAAATGATAGACTGTTAAACAAAACAGTATAAGGACAATTATTTATCTATATGGAAAAATGTAAAACATGCTCGGAATTACGTTCCAGATGGATTAAAGACTTAAATAAGGAAAGCAAAGTTCTAACTCTTTTAAAAGAAAATATTGGAGAATATAAGAAAAGCTTTTGTAAATAAAACAAAATAAGGACAAGCCTCAAAAAAACACATAAATCTGACTTCATTAAAATTTTAAATTTGTATTTCCAGAAAATATCATAACAACAAAAAAAACCCCACAAATGATGCACTGTGAAAAGACACTGTAACATATATGACAGATGAAGAATAGGTGCCCAGGATGTATAGAATTGTTAACAAATCAAGTAAGAATAGTTAAATCTCAGTAGAAAACCAAGCAAGGCTATGACCAGGTGATTCCAAGAGAAGCAAAATGTGATTAAATGTTATCAACAACAGTGACAAAGGAAGTGCAAGTTAAAGCCATAAGATACCATTACAACCTCATAAGACTAATAAATACCTTAACGTGATAATGTGAAGGATATCTGAGGACAGGGGAGGCAGGAGCTCTCATATGTGCCAGTGGGAGGAAATATTGATGTGACTATCATGAAAGGCAGTATCTGATAACACTGTAGAAATAATTTTGCGCTAACTCTTCCACTTCTAGTTATATATTCTAGAAAAACATCCCATGGGTATACTAAGAACAGCATGCAAATAGGGTAATTACAAAAGCAAAAACAAATTAGAAAAAGATCTGTGCATCATCTTTTGGGAATAGAAAAGTAAGTTAAACAATTGAACACTACATAGTACTTTTTAAAAAAATGAACCTAGTTTTCATGTATGAGCATGGATAAAACTAAAATCTGTAAGTTTGAATGAAATACTGTATTTAATGTATCAGTGGGAATGTAAACCTTTACTAGATTTTTTTTGTTGTTGCCTGTTTGTCTGAAACAGAGTCTCACTATGTTGCCCTTGGTAGAGCGCTGTGGAGTCACATCTCACAGCAACCTCTAACTCTTGGGCTTAAACCATTCTCTTGCCTCAGCCTCCCAAGTAGTTGGGACTGCAGGCACCTACCACAACGCCTGAGCATTTTGTTGTTGTTGCTGTACTTGTCATTGTTGTTTAGCAGGCCTGGCTGGGTTTGAACCCACCAGCCTCAGTGTATGTGGCTGGCGCCATATACACTATGATAACAGGTGCTGAGCCAACCTTTACTAGATTTTTATCTAACCTTTTCATGTGCATGAAATATTCTATAATTTAAAAATAACAACAAATGCCTGACATAGTGGCTCATGCCTATAATCCCAGCACTCGGGGAGGCTGAGGCAGGTGGATCACTTGAGGTGAGGAGTTCAAGACCAGCCTGAGCAAGAATGAGACTCCTTCTTTACTAAAAATAGAAAAACTAGTTGGGTGTCATGGCAGGTGCCTGTACTCTCAGCTACTCAGGAGGCTGAGGCAAGGGAATCTCTGGAGCCCAAGAGTTTGAGGTTGTTGTGAGCTATGATGCCATGGAACTCTATCAAGTGTGACAGAGTGAGACTATGTCTCAAAAAAGAAAAAAAAAAAGGTCTGTTCTTCTTACTATTAAAGTTAGCATAATGAAAATAAAATAAAATTAAAATAACAAATTACTATTAATGTTTTATACAACATTACTCAGAACAAATCTGAGAATTTCCTAAGTGAGTTTCCTCTTGTGAATTAACCAGCAGACAGGAGCCACAACATTTAACAATAAACTGATTGATCAATTGCTTCACTGAATTTCTACTAATACTTTTTTTGTTTTAACATTTGAAAGTGTCACAGGCGAAATAGTCACTTTCCCTTGGACATGTTATAAAGAACTCTAAATGAAGACAAATTTTCTGGGTTTCGGGTCAAACCTCTTTGCCACTAAATGAATCTTGAGAATTTGGAAAAATTCCATTTCCTCTTTAACCCTCAGTGTCATCTTCCATGTAATGGAGATTTGAACTCAGGAATCTTAGGAATACCAATACTAGTAACTTAGTGACTTGCAATTTGACTAGAGGGGGAAAAGTTAACTCAAGCTTTTCCCTTGCAAGCTCAAGGGGGAAAAATAAAGCAAAACTGGCATACCAATACTTCCGTAAGAAAAAAAAAAAAAAAGCTACTAAATAAATAAACAAAATGAAGGATTAGATTGGGAATTTAAGCCTCATCACCAACACAAGGCATAATCAATTGATTGCTTGCATTTTGAAGGTCTAAGTAGTTATTTAGCAACTGAATTTAGAATATTTACAAACATACAACTTTCAAGAATCCAGGCTCTTTTTGAAGTCAGATCCTGCTACAGGCATACTAAACACAGCTTCAACCTAACTTGAAGATGTGTTTGTAACAATTGATTAACCCAAATCCTTCCATTTTCTTTCCCAATGGCAAAATGCAAAAGTTTTAAAACCTCTATAATTATGGTAAACACAGACAATGATTACTAAAACTGCAGTATTTTGTGCTCTCAACCTAGGGGCTGACTATAGATACATTAAAGGCCAGCTGGGAAAGGGAATCAAATTCCAGATCCCATGTGTCTGAAAGGTAGTGCAAAGGTTTTTTTATTTCCTCTTTTTAGTAGTAAATGAAAATATCTTTTAGATAAGCCATTTTTTAGCTAATATAATATGGAAAACTTGGAAATTGCTCTTTGACTACATTATAATATTAAAGGAAGAAAGTTTCAAACTTGAAAAATTGGATAGGAGAGTAAACTAGCCCTCATAATCCTGGTGACCTGAATGGTTTCTACCCCCTTGCTACCCTTTCCCACCCTCCAAAGAAAAGAACATCTAGAATAATCCAAAGCCCATAATATGCCACTGTGCTTAAAACTGTTCAGCAATCATTATTTCTCTGCCTTTAGACTTTACTTCATCCACCTTTTTTGTTTTTTCTTTAGTGGTTGTTTTTCCCACGTCCTTTCCTGTCTTGGGTTAGATGACATGGTTTTCTATGTTGGTGTGGAAGGTAGCAGTCTTATCTCTGTTCTTCTAGTGGTTTCTTTGAATGTATGTACTTAGCCATCTGTTTCTCCAACAAATTCTAAATTGCTTGGTGTATCTCTTCTCCTAAAAATAAGACAATAACCCTGAATGTTTTCTCCCCCTGTAAAGTTGTTGCCATCTCACTTTTGTTTCTTATTTTGAAACACAAGATGATATTATTATTAGCAGTCAAATGGCTCTTTTAAATTGACCAACACCTTTTAATCTCTGTGTTGTGTTATGGTAACCCTCCTATCCCCTCTGGGTAGATTTGCCTCCATAGAGTACCTGCTCCTTTGGAGTGGGTTTCTAGGTGGAATGTATGCCTGAGAATGTCCTTGGTTTTCCTCATCCTTGAATAACCATTTACCAGGGAATAGGATTATAGGTTGGCAGTTGTTTTCCCCTTAGGATTTTCATTGTCTTTTAGAATCCACGATTAAATGAGAAGTCTAGGGGCCTTCTAATTTTCTGAGTAGGTGATCTTTCTTTGGAACCAGGTAGCCTTTGAGATTTTCTTTTTATTCTCAACATTCTGCACCTCAAGGTGGATTTACGTTAGTTAAGTTACTTGAAATTTGAAATGCACTTTCTACTGAAGGACTCATGTCTTTCCTCAACCCAGGAATACATTCAGCCAATTTGCCTTTGAGTATTGCCTCTCCAAGACTGCCTTTAATCTCCACTTCTATACAAAACTGGATTCTCTAGATCAGGCACCCTCAAACTATGACCGGTAGGCCACATGCAGCCAGCCCAGGACATTTATCTGGCCCACCAGGTATTTTTGCTGCTGCTGCCTGCCCTGCTTAGCAGCTGACTTGTCCAGGAGCCCACAGTCCAGCCCTCCTAGGGTCTGAGGGACAGTGAACTGGCCCCCTGTTTAAAAAGTTTGAGGACCTCTGCTATAGAGCTAACCTCTGTAAATTACCAGGACATATGACTTTAGGTAAGGTTCTTTAAAATTCTGAGGCTGAGATAATATGATAAAGTTTCTAATGCATATGTTTCCAAATTTACGAGTCCTATAGATTGACCAGAGAAAATAATTTTTAAAAGATCCATAGCAAGGTGTGTCATAGTAAAATTATGAAGCAATGGGGATAAAGAGAAGTCTCAAAAAAATGTCTTTCATAGTAAACCTGGAAACATAGGAACCAAAAAATGTTTAATTTAAAGGAGACACCATTTTTCAAAAGTAAACTTGAGACCCAGAGAAATTAAGGATGATTTTACTTCAAGCTGTTGTCAGATTATGGGACTAAACCCAAAATTTCTTGAATTTCAGTCTAGTATTCTTAACACTATTTCATATTGCCATCCAGAAACATTACAAATATCTTAACCGTTGTACTGAAATCCATGCTCAAATCATTTTCTGATCTAACAATGGAGGGTCTTGAATAACAGAAGGGCAGTGGGGACCTATCAAATACCACTGGAAGGATTAACTGATTCACCCAGCAAGGTGGATGAATCAGTCCTCCAACATGGAGCTGTGCCCAAGTGTCCAAAGAAGGGCAATCACAGAAAGGAAAAAAAAAAAATCCTACAGGCAATATTGTAAACTTGTGAGTTAAAAAGCCTATTCAGTTGAGGAACTGAATATTTGCTCACTATATAAGCAAACCCATACTGGTTTTCTGTGGGTGGCTACAAAAATGAAATTTCTATCAGGCATGGTGGTTCACGCCTGCATTTATAGCACTCTGGGAGGCTGAGGCAGCAGAATCTCTTGAGCTCAGAAGTTTGAGAACAGCCTAAGCAATAATAAGACCCATAGCTAAAAATAAAAAATTAGCCAGGACCAGTGGCTCATGCCTATAGTCCCAGCTACTCAGGAGGCTGAGGCAGGAGGATCATTTGAACCCAGTAGTTTGAGGTTGCTGTGAGCTACAGTGATGCCACTGCTCTCTAGCAGGGTGACAAAGGGAAGGTGGGGGACAAAGTTTCTACCAATTTCTTGAGAACTGCATTTAAGAGCTAATTGGTGGAAACTGATTTAACTAGGAGAGCCCTTCTGTGTGATAAAGGGTTTCTAGTCATAAGTACCAGAGTAAAACTAATGGCTGATTAGGAAGGAGAAAGAAAAATGGTAAATCAGGAAGGGAGGTAATTAGCCAAACCAGATGAACTATGCAAGGAAAATGTTTGTTCTTTGAAAGGAAGAGATAAATAGCTGAACAAGAGGCATATGCTACTTTAATCTGTCAGCGGGTAGCTAATTTCAGTATTCTAGTTTATACTATATGCCTGGTCCTAGATTAGTAGTATCATGGGGAAAGGGGTTAAAAAATTATTAGCAGCTAAGCTAATAAATACGGTAAATGTGTTTTCTTTCGTCCTTCACAGTAAAATGAAAAGGAGGGTTTGCATAAAGGAAGAGATCCCATCTTGTCAGCTCTAGGAGAGGCAAAGCAGGATGGAGCTGGACTTTGCCCACAATTATATAAAGTGATTCTGAGTCAAACAAATACCAATCTTCAACCTGGTTAGGGAGCCCAGAAAGAACAATTCATATGCAAGAGAAGAAAAGGGGCGTTTCTTAGCTGGGCCTAGGAGGAGGAATCAAATGTAGAGAAAGAAACGCGGATCTGTTGGGCTGCAGTGGAAACAGCCTTAGTCTTGCTAAAGGAGAGATTGTCGGTGTTTCCGCAGTGCTACAGAAAGCTTGGGGGGGGGGAGGGTTACAGAGAAAGGAGTGTATTTAAAACACCATTAGGGGATGGAATCAAGTAGATGATAGAGGGAGAAAAAGTAACTCAGTGGATGTACAATAACCAAGGAGGACACACATGCTGTTTGTGGGCCATTTGGGTTTAATTATGAGTTTTTCTTTAGCAGCTCTCTGCAGTTAGGCGCAGTAGACAAAAGAGGTGCTTCTGAGAAGCGGAGGATCTGATTAACAAGACCAGAACAGCCAAGCAGGCTAAAAAGAGCATCCTGAAGTTGGTGAACATTAATTCCTCGCCAGGGCAGGAGCTGAATGTGGGTGGGCCCAGGGGAAATGAACTGTCAAGACCGACAGTCCTGACAATTGTCAAGAAAATGGTAAGAGGTCAGAAGTGATGGTCCAGGGGCAAGAGAAACGAGGCAAAAAGTTGAGTTAACTCCAAAGGAAGGTGGCCAGTGCTGCCAATCACATTATCCCAAGGGATCTGGGAAACTCAAGTCACACCTGAGGCAGTGTCAAAATGCATGGATCTATTTGGGGTCACAGAACACCAGCAGGAGTCATTAGGCAGCGGTGATACAGAGTCAAACG
Organism: Galagoides demidoff; assembly: GCA_963574575.1. Taxonomy (NCBI): domain Eukaryota; kingdom Metazoa; phylum Chordata; class Mammalia; order Primates; family Galagidae; genus Galagoides; species Galagoides demidoff. The sequence continues at coordinate 46,924 of CAUYQV010040381.1, forward strand.
GGTTGTATAGTCCAAGGCCTCAGGAGGCAGGCTCCTCTGGATTCAAATAGCAACTTGGGCAACGACGCCTTCAAATCATTGTCAGATGCTAAGTAGAGTTCAACCCACAGGGAAAGAGCTGGCAAGGAATCTGCTCCTCGGGGAAAGGATTGGGGCTTCAGTGCTTGAATCCTGGCATCAGATAGAACGCATACCAGAAACAGGAGCCAGCCCTGAAGACTAGATACCCACCATGAGGCATGGGAGAAAATGCTGAACTAGGAAGGGTACTCGGAGTCGTTCAAGGCATTTTAAACCACAGACCATTTATTTCTCAATTCCATCATGAATCCCAGGGAATGTTGTTCTCACTCTCACTATATATTCAGGTTTGGTCTTTATCAGCTCAGGTTGATGAATAGAGCTGGCTTCAAGTTGTAGGGCTTCATTTCCTATAGCTCAGTAGTTCTCAAACAGGGACAATTTTGTCCCCCAGGTGTCATTTGGGAATAACTGGAGACATTTTTGGTCATCATGGCAGGTGTAGAACGTAAGGGAGGAGAGTGGCTAGTACTGGCATTTAGTGAGTAGGAGGCCAGAGATTCTGCTGCATGTCCTGCAGTGCACAGGCAGCCCCCTCCAACAAAGAATGATCCAAGGCAAAGTGCAAATAGCATGGAAGTTGAGAGACTTCTCTTCCTGTGCAGGGATGGCTCTGGCAAGGGCAGGCACCAACAACCAAGTGAGAAAATTGCTACTCCATTGTGAATGTTCATTCATTCACTCAGTCTCCCCTTCGGCCAACACTTAGCATTTATTTTCTGCCAGAGGTTATACAGGGCACGAGGGTGAAAATGATGGTTAAGAAATGGTCCCTGACCCCAACAAGCTTTAAGTCTAAAAGGAAAACCTCAACATTACAGCCTTCATTCACTTTTATCAAAAATGCCAGAAACCGACTTGGTTTAAAACACCTAAATAAGGAGGTAATACACACTTTGTGGCCAGATGAATTTATGAAAACTCTTGACCCAGGGCATTTATACTATCTTTCCCAGAATTATCTCCTTCACCTTTCCCACAGTTAACTATTGCCTACTTGGCCTAATCAGCTAGTAGTAGGTGGAGCACCCTGGCCATCTACTGGGCCCCACAGAGCACCAGAACCTTCTGGTATCTATTTATTGAGCTTTGCTAGAGAACAA
>CAUYQV010040384.1:0-18466 GCA_963574575.1 Galagoides demidoff
GAACACTTCTACACTGTGGGTGGAATTGCAAACTAATACAACCCTTATGGAAAGAAGTATGGAGAATCCTCAAAGGACTAAAAGTTGACTTTCCATTTGATGCCACAATTCCACTAGTAGGTGTATCTCCAAAGTTTTAATTTACTGAACAAGGTTTTCTTAATGTGTTCCATATGCCTTCTATAGTCTTGATGCTAGGCACTCATGGGTTAATAATGCAATTATTAGGGTGCAAACATAGAGAAGGTAAATGCCTCCTCGAGTAAGAATTTTGAAGTAAACAGTAATCTCACAAATTCAAGAATAATGAAGGAAAGGAAAATTACTTTAAGACAGAGAATATTAGGGAAACTTGCCTAAAATGAGCTGGTCAAAGTAGGCACTTCTAAACAGGTGATTGTTCATCTGAGACCTGAAGCCTGAGAAGGATGTGGGAAGAGTAGATACTAACAGTCAGTTGGATACAAGAGTCTTGGACCATGAGGAGAGGTCTGAGTGAGAGATCCCACACCTCTGTGCACATGCGGATATGGAGAGTAGGTCTAGGTATAGATGAGACAGCTCTAAAAGCAAGAAGGCAGATTGGGAGGGTGCAATGATGAAGAGTGGACCATTCAGGATCTGCTTCATTTAAAAGCTAAGTGGAATGAGTTGGAGGAGCAGGAAGATCAGAAGTGACATTCTGAAAAGTCTAAAGAATGATTACTTTGGGGCAGCGCCTGTGGCTCAAAGGAGTAGGGCACTGGCCCCATATGCTGGGGGTAACTGAGTTCAAACACAGCCCTGGCCAAAAACTGCAAAAAAAAAAAAAAGAAAGAAAGGAAGAAAGATTACTTTATGGGAAGGGTGGGGGTGGTGATGAATCTTTCTGACAAGCCAAAAACCTGGTCATCTTTGGTAACCTGTAGGAGACTTGTGTAAATGAATCTGATAGTCTATACGCATCTTTTTGAGGAATGAAATCTTTTTTGTTCCATTAATAATACTGAATCAGATATCTAAGTCAATATCATCTGTCCATTTATATACCAGCCCTTCCACCCACTTCAAATAGTAGTGCATTGTGATGTCTGACATTTAGTAATTCTTGAGAGTGACATATTGAAATATTTGCAAATGTTTGTATCTCAGTTACGTGAGGTGAATGTACACACTCAACAGAATTTTTTAAAGTTATTTTATTATTATAAACATGTACAACCTAATATTTGCCATTTTAACTGGGTTTTTTTTTGTTGTTGTTGTTTGTTTGTTTGTTTGGTTTTTTTAAGACAGAGTCTTTATGTGGCCCTTGGTAGAATGTGGTGGCATCACAGCTCACAGCAACTTCAAACTCTTGGGCTTAAGCAATTCTCTTGCCTCAGCCTCCCAAGTAGCAGGGACTACAGGTGCTCACCACAATGCCCGGCTATTTTTTGTTGCAGTTGTTATTGTTTAGCAGGCCTGGGCCATGCTGGAACCACCCTTGGTGCATGTGGCTGGTGCCATAATCACTATGCTATAGGCGCTGAGCCAATTTTAACTGTTTTTTAAGTGTGCGATTCTGTGGCATTAAGTACATTCACATTGTTATGCAACCATCACAACTACATTTCCAGAATTTTTTCATTTTGCCAAACTTAAACTCAGTGACTATTAAACAATTGAAGGATTAACAGTATTGACTAACATCTCTCTCTCCATCTTTGAGAGACTGTTTGGTTCCTACCCAAAATATTGCACTGAAAGAATATTACAGTTAATGAAATCGAAGCTCAGAAAAATTAAATTTAAATTACATTCTAAATATTATTCTATCACAAATGCAATAATTTAAATTTGCAGTTAGAATTGCATACAAAGCCTAAGTTCTATCTTCTGTGTAGAACATTAAGTATAAAAAAATGAAAATTGAATGACAGCAAATTCATCTATGTTACTTACAATTTCAGCTACTCACAATGTAACAACATATTCATTTTTTAAGAAGAAAAAGAAATCCTGGGACAGAGAGTAGAATAATGGTTACCATAGTATCAAATGGAGATGGTTAATAGGCTCAAATATGTAGTTAAATAGTTATGTAGAATATTTGATGTTTGATAACACAACAAAGTGACTATAGTCAACAATAAGTTATAGGCATACTTTAAAATAGCTAAAAGAATGCAATTGAAATATTCCTAACACACACAAAAAGATAAATGTTTGAGGTGGTGTATAAGGTTGAACAATTAAGTTCACAAACTCATCCTAAAAAATGTGTTTTGAAGTGGGGACTGTGTTCTGGCAGTGGTGTATTGCTTTCCCAGGGGAATATCTCAAAGGTGACTGTAGTGACCTTTGTAGTGTAGTCAACAAGGAGATATATATTGCTTTTTCTAGAATGAGTTCATGAACTTAATTGTCTGTTCTCATATACCCTAATTACTCTGATTTGATGAATACACATTTTATGCCTGCATCCAAACATCACATTTACCCTTCAAATATATACAATTATTATGTATCCATATTAATTAAAAACAAAACCTTTAAAAAGAAAAATTAAAATAAAAGTACTCCAAGGTTAATATCCAAATAGTATCAATGTGATAATGATTTGAGATATTTGTTTCTAGTGCCAAACTTTGATGTTTTTAGTGCCCACCTTTGGGGAACAAAGAAAATATTCATCTCTACTAAAAATCAGAGATAATTTTCTTATAGTAATATATGCTATCATTTTTTTTAATCTCTCAAGTTGAGAACTCTCTTCAGAGAAAAATTAGGAAGTTCCTTCTCTATCTGTCCATGCACTGTGCATCCGTTTTCTTGGGTTTCTATAACAAAATACCAAAGATTAGGTGACTAAAACAATATCAATTTATTTTCTCACATTTCTCGATGCTAGAGTTCCTATTTCAAGGTGTCAATTGAGTTTGTTTCTTCTGAGGGCCTCTCTTCCCAGCTTATGTCTTATCTCTGAGTCTTCACATGGTCTCCTCTCTGTTTATCTATTTCTTAATCTCCTCTCAGGAGCACACCAGCCATATTAGATTAGGGGCTACTTTCATAATATCACTTAATTACCTCTTTACAGACCCTACATTTGGAAATAATGAGGTTTAGAACTTCAACACACAGGTTATGGAGGTAAACAATTCAACCCATAACACTATAAGAGGCTTATGTATGAAACATTCTGTTCTGTATTTCTTTATATTTTTTAATTATTGTGAGTACATAATAGTCATATGTATTTATAGGGTACATGGAGATGATATGATATGTAAATATGGCCTAAAATATGTAATAATCAATCAGGGTATGGGGGGTATCCCTTGCCCTAAGCATTTATCATTTCTTTGTGTTAAGAATATTTCATTTCCACCCATATAATTATTTTAAAGTATACCATAATTTATTGATGACTATAGTCATTTTATTGTGGTATCAAATATGACATATTCTAGTTGTTTGACTATATTTTTGCACTCATTAACCATCTCTACTTTATCTTACCAAATATCTTAGAGTGGCATTGTGATGTTTGAGACTGTAAAAATAGTTGCTCTGAAGAACAGTATATATTTTTTGTTGTTGTAAAGAATATTTGCCTTACCAGGATTATTTGAAGGGAACATTATAAAATTGAAAAGGTCATATATCAAGTAAGATTATAATCAAAATATAGTGTGTATCCTTCTTCACAGTTCCATTTTATATATCAGTCTCTTGTCCTTTATTTGTGGGCCTTCAATTAGGCTTCTGAAAAGCAGGGAAACATTAATCTAGCTCCACAGTGAAGCACAGCCAGAGATTTAGGGATTGCAAAAACAAAAACAGGTGAAGGAAGGGATTTCTGATGATTTTCTTTGTGTTTTTTATTTTCTGTTTTCTTTTCTTTTAGAAAATGAAAATATGTTTACAAACCTTCAAAAATGAACACTTGATTTTATTTCATTTTTGTCATCAAATCTACGTAAACCACGTTTGAGGATAACTAGATCAGCTTAGGCTACATATTTATAACTGACACACGTCACATAATAATCTACAAAGAGCAACATTTGCATTTCCTTCTTTTGTGAGATATAAGAGGTCAGCAAACATTTCTGGGGTGACCGGACACAGACATACACACACACACACATACACATTAGGACTTCCAGTGTCTGCCAGGTCTTGAAAAGGACTTGAAAGTAGTTATCTTTCATTCTCATAAAAACACAAAAGAGAAACAAAGAGAAAAATCAGTCACTTTTCTTAGATGCATCCGAATTTTGAGGTCACAGCATACATTGACCCCAACCCAGGAAAGTTAAGCAAAGACAAAGAATATAGATCAGCTCACCTAAAGTAGAAGTTGCTTAAGGCAGCAACCTATAGGACCCACGATACCCTATGTTACTTAGTGATTTTCAGAAACTGCCGAAAGCTGAATAAAGACCAGCTGAAGAGTCAAAAATTCTTGGGGGGCAATCTAAGGAGGCCCTTCACACTTCCATGAGTTTATCATCAGCAACAGCCTACCTGTCAGTATGTCGTTTGATGATTTGAAGACAAATTCCCCAGGGTTTGGCAGGGGGTGGGAGGAGTAATCATTTTGTAAAGATGTATACCTGGTTTTGATGGACATCAAATCACTAAGCACACCCTCATGGACATTCTTTCATGTTTAAAACATTGTATGACTTCTTGAATGTTTTAGAAGATTAAGAAGAATTAGGACTTCTTTTAAGGGGATTCTGGTGCTTATCCAAGCCCACTGTATATTTTCCTTCAATTTCCATTGCCATTCCAGTTTCTAGTCATTGGTCAGTTCTTAAGCATCAATCGTTTGGTTTATTGCCACAATCCATCTGACTTTCTCTCCTTTCCCCTGAGAAATTACCTCTCTCCAATCACTTCCTATTTATTACTGGTTGTCTAAATCACCACCGTGCACAGCATCAGACCTCAATATGGAAACCACCATTAGCTTCCCAGCGACTGCCAGGTGAGACCTGATCTCGACTCACCTTCTAACCTGTAATTTCCCACTTTCAGTACCTTTAATCCCAGGACAATTTATAGTAGACCAGCAGTTAATGACCTCCATGTTTAGGGACCTCAATTCATTTTGATCTTTTAGCTTATTGTGTCCAATAAAGAATGACTGAATTTGTGAAAAACATTCCCTTGCAAAGGGACTTCAATGCAAATCCATTTTATAGGGGGTGCTTCCTCTTAATCACAAAGTTAATTGTTCGGGCAATATTACTGAGCCTTTTTGTTCTTGTAAGAGACCATGAGAGTTAACACTGAATCCAGCCTGGGTCCACCAAATGACAATGATGGCTGCAACCAAAAAATAGCCAGGTGTTGTAGTGGGCACCTGTGGTCACCTGAGAAAGATTCCTCATGAATTTTACTTTACATAGTTTATATTTCTTCTTAATATTTATGAAGTAAACCTTATGGGCTTAAAATTGCATTCCCATTTCATGAGCATTTCTTGTTATTTATGTTTCTTTCTAAATTTCTTTAAAATGTTGTTTAGCTGACTACCTAGGTATTTCTCAGAGTAGCACGGAAAAAATGCTTTTCAAAACCCTCCAAAATAGCTAATTATTAAAATAATTATTTGCTGGAAACTTGCAAAGAAAAATTATGAATTACTTTTCCTGAATAAACTCTTTTAATACTGGTAATAACATATGGAATGTATTCCTTTATTATCCTTATTTTTTAAGTGAGATTTTTAAAGCACAAAGAAAGAGTAGCTTGCTGAGTCTTACAAAATCAAGTATTAAAGCTAGAATTCTGATTTAAATTCAAACTGTCTCACCCCAAATTCTGTGCATGATGAACTAATTCTCAAGTATACCTTTCTTGTGTATTAGGAAGAAGAAATGATCATTTTGTGTATGTGAGAAAAAGAAGGAAATGTTTATTTTATGCTCTTTTGTTAAAAGCTAAATAGATTGAATTAAATCATGCGTTAGGTTACTTATTTTTGAATATTACTATAATGTAAAAATTTAATAATGTGTCATTAAGTTGGTACAGCTACGAAAACTAGAAATTGCCATACTTTTCAGGTAACAAATTCTTTTGCCCTTCAAATGGAGACTAGTGCAGTTTCATTTCAGTATACTCTTCAGTACTTAGCTTACAAAGAGTTTTCAGTGGTGCTTGTTGAACTATAAATATAATATTTTTAAATGTGCAAAGTGATAAAACTGTCTTCATATACCCACTCAGAGTCACTAGCAATTTTTTTTTTATTTAATAATGTACATTCTAACCAGCACTTGGGGGGTATTTTGATTATCAAATTCAATTTTATTATGTTTTCTCTTTTGTTTAATTTCAGATTACCATCAGGGAAGAGACAATTCGGGTAAAAAGTTTTCATTTTTTGAAGAAAGTCTCTGTTGCAGTTGTGTCCTGCACCTAGGAGGTGCCATATGCCCTTACATTGTGCCCATTAGATACGAGCATACCAATTCCCATCCCTCCTCCTCGTTCTCCTTTCCTTTCTCCCCTCCCCTCAACTTGAATTGAATTGAGTTTTTCTCTTATGTGGGCACGTATTAGCATTTAATTTAATTTATTTAATTTTTCATTTGTCAAGAGTATAATATGAATCAAAATGAGCAGTATACCCTTGTTCTTTCCCTGAGTTAAACTCATTAATTGGCATTTTAAGAGCCTTTAGCATAAAAAGAGTTTGTGATTTTTGTCATTTTTATAAATGCAATTAAATACTAAATTGAGTGCCAATGTAATCAATTTAAATTTTCTCTTTGTTCCTAATAATAATTAGCCCACCTATGTATGCTATCATATACTCTTAATCTTGGATACCTATTGAAAAGCAAATTTTGTATGATATTAATTATAGCATTTTATGTTCTGTTAGCATCTTTCATTCAAAGACTTTGAAAAGTTACAGAAGTGTTTTTAAGTTTTGTAGTATTTTACTTCTTTAGATATGTGTAGAACAGATTCACAATATTGGAATATATTCCTGGATATCAGAATCATGTGAAGAGTTTTAAAGAAAGCCCTAGGACTGTATATTCCTATTTTCACCTATTCGTAGCAATTAATACATTGAGAGACTCATGACTAACTAAGTGAATTATCTTTTTAAAAGCCTCAACATATTAAATTCCAATATTTAAGAATTCTGCATCTTTATGAAGTGGAAAAATTATTCAGTAGTAAATACTTTGGTCACAGTTAATGAAACTCGCCCCATCACCCTATCTCCATTTTTACTCTCACTTTGTACAATGATGGACATTTCAATCTACTTCAGGTTTTAGTATTTTGCTCAGATATATTTAAACAATATTAATTATAAAGAACAGTGGCATTTTTGTTTTTATTTTTGGACTGGAACATTCATTACTCAGTGCTTCTTTTTTTTTATTAAATCATAGTGCTGTACATTAATGCAATCATGGGGTACAGTGTGCTGGTTCTATATACAATCTGAAATGTTTTCCTCAAATTGGTTAACATAGCCTTCATGGCATTTTCTTAGTTATTCTGTTAAGACATTTATATTCTACATTTAGAAAGATTCACATGTACCCTTGTAAGATGAACCATCTTACTCAGTGCTCCTTGTGGACAGTGCCCACACATTTCCTTTTCAGATCTTGCCTCTGGTATTGCTTTTCAAACTTCGTGGAGGCACACAGTAATTAAGATCAAGGCTTCTGAAATTAAGTCTCTCCTCTTCTATGTGGTGAGTCACATGCACATCTTTGGGTCTCAGGTTCATAGTGGTATGTCAAAGAATAGTTGATGGGTGACTTAATACATGATATGTGATATAAATAATGAATGACAGAATTGTTTCCAGCAGTCAGAAGGATGAGTTTCCATCATTTATATCATGTGCACATGGGTGACTGCATCTCTCAAAGGCTCTTCCCATTAAAGTTTTTCTCTCATGGAGACCTTCGGATTCATTTTTCCTGAATAAATTCTAGCAGTTATCTTCCCCTACCTGTGGGGCTATTTAGAAGAAAGCTCTACATACAAAAATAGTGTCCTACATAGATATGAAGCCTCAGGGGAAACATTCCTTATACCTTTCTTTTGCATTTTTTTAGAGCAGTTAATAATATTACCTATATCCTTCTTTTAAGTTAAATTTGGTTCTAACTAGTTCTCTTTATAGTCTTGAAATTTTTTTTCATTCTTCTTGATTCAGCAACTCAACTTTTACTGTAGCACATCCTGTATTTTTTATGTATATTAAAGGGTTAATATGCTATAGAAAAGGTCAAATATCTCTTTTTGTTACCTTTAAAGTGGTTCATAATACTGAGCATCTGAAATAGATAGGTTTTATTTTTCTCCAATACTTCACCTATGATTCAACATTTAATCTCTTTCAAAATATGGTTGTTGGTTTTTTTTTTTTAATTCTCTGGTTAACATTACCAACAAATTCAAATTTAATTTCATGAGTTTACACTTGAAGACTTTGGCACCTGTGTGATATACTGTATTTCTTTTACTCAATTATTGGCATAAAGTAAAATGCACTGATGATTTTCTTATCTTCTTTGCTTAAACTACAGTAGACTGGTGGCCTATAAACAAGAGAAAGCAATTTCTCATAAACCTAAAAATTGGAAGTCCAAGATCAGGCTCTAGCACGTTTCGTTTCTGGTGAAGGCTTTTTCTAGGTTTCATATTGGAACCATCACATGGAGGGAGGGCAAAAAAGTGCTCTGGAGGTCCTTTTACAAAGACATGAAGCCCGTTTTTATAAGCTAGTGACTTTCAGCCCGCATGCCCTTCCTCACTGGTGTGCCATGAAAGGATCTTAGGTACGCTGCAAACATTTTTAAATATCATTAACAAAATTATTTTATATAAAAGTTCCAAGCAGAGTCAGAATATTCTTTTGTTCATCTTTTTTAACTAGCATAATTTAAGTGTGCCACAGAAGTTTAACTATAGGGTTCAAATGTGCTATGGGTTAAAAGTTTGAAAAAAACACTGAAACAGGCTCTACCCTTAAAAATAAGTTACATTCCTTAAGTCCTCCCTTCTAAAATCATCACATTTGTAGGTTAAGATTTTAGCATATGAATTTGAGGGGAACATAAACATTCTGTCCATTGCAGTAAGAAAATACATCACATCAAACGCTGGCTGTATAATTTGGCAACTTACTGGACCTTACTGACTATAAATGTCTGCAGTTGCCATTCTAGACTCTCCAATTTATCTTGGACTTGGCAATATAAACGAAGATAATTCTTGGTGTCCTCCCTTCCCAGTGCCCTTCTTCTAAGGGCAGTTGTCAAAGGCACAGGCTCCGTCTCTCTTTAAAGGTAGACAAGTAATCTACAGCTGTATACTGTATTCAAAATGTATAATTAAATTTTCTAGCAAGCTAGCAAATAATAGTCACTGCTGATCCTCTCTGGAAATTTTAGAATTTCCTTCCTAGAAATTTTGTGGAATGAACACATGAGCATTGGGGATCATGCGTTCAGGAGATGTCAGTCCACAGCGTAGAGTACAATACTGTCATCATAGTTTTGTTTCTGTGTGTTGTTAACTAGTGAGAGCCTCACTATGACCATTAAGTTTTTCTGCTTAAGCATCTGATTAAGTCCACATCCAGCCACTTCGTCAGGGCCTGCACACTCTTGCTACCAAGGACCATCCCCAGGGGTAGGGACCAAAGAAGGAAGAACAGCTCTGATTCTCCAGAGACCATGACATTGTTCAAACTATCTAATTTACAGATATCCTCACCAAACCTGGATAAGCCCCTTCTCCTTGCCACATATAAGCTGTCCCTCCTACTCCAGTTTGCTATTACCCTGTTCCTGGGTTCACTCTTCTGTGGCCCAAACTAGCAGCAACCTTCTCTCCTTTGGATCGTCAATTAAAAAAAAAAAATGTCTTTTATCAATCTTGATGTCTTTTTGTTATGTTCACCATTAAAAGAACCTTTAAATTGTTCTGAGCCCAGCTTATTTTAATTAACATAATGGCCTTTTTGTTTACTTATGTTGTTGCACATGGCATGATCTCCTCCTTTTGAATCTTAAATAACAGTTTATTGTATTGTCTAAGTTAAACATACAGAGACAAATATATTAATGTATTATTTGGGAAGCAAGGAATACAACTTAGGGTATTTACACAAACTGGGCAATCAGGGCCCCGGCACGGTGGGGTGGTTCCTGCCTGTAATCTGAGCACTCGACCAGGCTGAGGCAGGTGGATTATCTGAGCTGAGAGGTTTGAGACCAGCCTGCGCAGGAGCAAGATCCTATCCCTAAAAATAGCCGGGCACTGAGGCCTGCATCTAGTGCCTATTGTCCCAACAACTTGGGAGGCTGAGGCAAGAGAATTGCTTGAGCCCAGGAGTTTGAAGTGGATGCCCTATGACACCACAGCACTCTACGGAGGACAACAAAGCGAGACTGTCTCAAAAAACAGAATTTGGTAATCTTTGCTATGTCCAAAAAACAAAGCAAATGTTAGAAGTTTTAAAAATAATTGGGACAAGAATAATCCCATTTGTATAATTAAGTTTTACAATATGTGTATGACACATTTTATTCATTTACACATCCATCAATGACCATTTAGGTTGTTTTCATATCTTATCTAATGCAAGTAATGCTTCAATGAACAGGGGATATCAGATATCTCTTCCAAAGAATAAATTCAATTCTCTTGGACATATACTTAAAAGTGGGAATGATGTCTCATATGATAGCTCTACTATTAAATTTCTTTTCTTTTTTGAAGCTTTTGGCCAAGACTGGGTTTGAACCCACCACCTCTGGTATATGGGGCCAGCACCCTACCCTTTTGAGCCACAGGTGCCACCCTACTTTTAATTTTTTGAAAAACATTCATATTGTTTTCCATAATAGATGTACTAACTTACAGTCCTCAAACAGTATACAAGACTTCTCTTTTCTTTACATCATTACCAATAGTTATGTTTAGTCTTTCTGAGAAAAGCCATTTTTATGGGCATGAGGTAATATGAGGGTTGATATAAGGGCAGTGTTATTCTAGCTAATCAAGAGACTTCAATGTGCTTATCAACAATGTCCATTTTGAGAATCCACATTTTAAACTGGAAATAAACTAAGGTTGAGATTATGTATAATTTTATATATTTTTTGTTTGTGTTTTTTTAATAATTAATACAGAAGGTGCCAAAAATGTATACACATTTTAAGAAAGGAAAAAACTTTATTAAAATTGTGATACTCTATACATCAATAACAAAAGAAATACAAGTCATGTTCTAGCACCTCTTATAATTGCACAAGTCAAACATGACTTAAATATTACAATTTTAATACAGATTTTTCTTTTCTAAAAATGCATATGCATTTTGGTACTCTTTTATATGCGATCTGCTTTAAAAAAAATAAAGATTCATGTATACTGACATTGAAATGTAAAATTAAAATTCTGTGCTTTGGGGTAATGCAATTTCAAATTAGTTATATTTTTGTAATAGTAGCTCTACAATAATTTGACTTTAATATTTGGAACCAAGACATACTATCATATTGTGATCAAGATTTGTCTCTATAATGTAGTGCTGAATGATTTTCTTTGTTATTGTCTCTCATGCGTCCTCTGCTTTTCTTTCTCTCAGAGAATTTATGCCATGTGCAAATAAAGACAAATTTTCTGTTCATTATCAATGTTTATATCTAAGATGTGTACACAATTTAACATTGAGATGATAGCTCACTTTCCTAGATTGTTCTTACTGTTAACAAAAAAAGCTTCAAAATATTCATTGAGTTTCTGCAGCTTTTGGATAAATATTCTTTATGAAAGTAAAACAGTGCTTTCAGAATTCTGATTGTACTTTGAAATTCCTATTCTGGTAAATATAATAAATGATCCTTAAATTTTAATCTTGACAAAGCTGCTACCACTTTTTAGCTGCTAAAATTAGACAGCGAGATCAAAATATCAATACCTCCTTATTCCTTCTGAAAACCTACATGTGAATTAGTATCATTCTGCCGATTTCCCTGTCCCAAGTTCCAGATGGATTTTCATCATGTAGTACACATTAGGGTTATAGTACAGGTGAGGACCAAGGGCTTACACTCTAATTTTTTTGGAAACATGTTAATTTTATTTATTTATGGATATTTTCATCCATAATTTGATATGATTTATGATATTTTAATATATGCACACAATGTGTTACAATCAATCCTATGTGATTAGTACCTCTGTTACCTCAAACACTCATTACGTTGTGATGGCAACATTCCTAATCTTCTTTTCTAGAGGCATTAAAATATAAATTAAATTATTGTTAGTGATAGTCACCCCACTGTGCTATTGAACACTAGAATTGATTCCTTCTAACTGTATTTGTGTCCCCATCTACCAAGCTATCTTCAACCAACCGACCCAAACACACACTCCCCAGCCTTTGGTAACTATCATTCTAATTTCTAACTCCATGAGATCAACTTTTGTAGAACCCACAAATGAGTGAGGAAATGTATGCTTGTCCTCTCTCTCTCTGTTCTTTCTCTCCTTCCTTCCTGCCTCCCTCTCTCTCTTTCTTTCTTTTTTTTCATCTTTTTGATTTCTATTTCTCCTTCCTTCTTTTTTCCTTTCTTCCTTTCTTTCCTTTCCTTTGTTTTTCTATCTTTCTTTCTTTTTCTTTTCACCCCTCTCTCTATCCTTTTCTCTCTTTTTTTCCTTGATTGACATCTTACATTGTATGGTAAGATGTATTTTACAATGTATCTTACATTTCCATTGGACTTCATGGAAATGGACTCACATCATCATGTCTAGTCAGGAATTCTTTAAGTATTATTTTTATAGTAGTTAAAATTCTACTGTTTTAACAGTATTTTATAGTATTTTTATAGTATTCTACTATCCTACTATTAGTCTCTATTTTTTGCTTTAGATTATAAAAACTTTGAAAGATCACTGTACAAGTATTCCCTTTAGCAACTACCAAAATACTTGTAGAAAATATGTGTTAATATTTCTTAAATAAAATCCCATACATTTAAAGGTAGAATGAATGTGTACCTAACAAAAATAACAATTGATCTACAAGTATTAGCAAAGTAAGAAGGTAGCCTGCCTAGAATAGTTAATAAAAAATCGGTATCAAGGCCCCTACCTATAATGCCAGCTATTTGTGGGACTGAGGAATGAGGGTCTCTTGAAGCCAGGGATTTGAGAATACCCTGGGAAACATAAAAGCAAAAAAGCATCCCCAAACACTAAAATAAAAATCCTCAAGCCCCATGTATCTTCACTGATATTGTCTTTATTAGCTTCATCAATTGGTCTCAAATAAATTGCTGATTCATTATTATACTTTTGGTGTTGGACTTCTATTTTCTATTTTCTTCCAATGTACAAATGAAACATTTTGAATGAATGAATAAGTTTCATAAATGAAAAAAAAAATGGTAGTTATATCAGCAATAAATTGCTCCAAAATGCACCTGTTTCTATGTGACTTAAGATTTAATTGCAATATTTTTTATCCTTCAGAATTCTTTGGGGAAAAATGCTTAATTTCAGCTGTAGCCTCACCTCTCTCTTATTTAAATGGATAGAGTCTGGACATTATTTCCACCTAGATCTTTCTAGTTCATGGAATTTCTATTTCCCAGTTATTCATTTGCTTTTGATTTTGCTGTGTTCCTTAAAGGTTTTGCAGAACAAGACTTAAAAGGCTCAATTTAATGAGGCTGTCTTTCAATACAGTACCAAAATAATACAGACAGACAGCTTAGTTATAAGCAAGACTTGGAAATGAATTACTGCCAAGCCTAAACCCCTATTCACTTTACTTGTTTTAAGTTTTAAAGTTTTATTTTCCTTTCTTTTTAAATACTAAGTCACTGTAAGAAAAACAAACATACAATAAATGTTGTGACTCACAAAAAGTTTTTTTTTAATTTTTAGAAAAGCAGCTGTTATTTTCAGTACATTAATGAAAGGGCTACTTGGCATTTGCTGCACTTAATACAAATTTAATTTAACACATAATTTGCAAATAGATTGTTTACTCTGAAAAAAGTAGGTATGTACAATCATGAAAAATTTCAAAATGGAAGACAAGATGGTCTGTTGTGATCATCTAATAGTTGTGCTTTAGTCAATGACATCAAAAATCACAAATTTAAAACAATATTACTGTTTCAACTTTCATAGGTCTCAAGCGTAAGAATAAGACATAAATTCATAGGTCGCATTTATGTGAAAATAGAGACATTTTGGTTGAAGGAAGGGAAGACTGAGAGTAAAAATAGAATAGAACCAACAAAACTTCATTGTAAATCTACTATGGACAATGTACTTTCTTAGAAATTTTCACATATTTAATTTTATCTATTTTACAATAGTACTTTAATATATAAATTGATATATGTGCCATATAGAAGAAGTATCAGAACGTTGTTGAGATAAAGTGACTGTTCCCCATTGATACAGCTAAAGTGTGTGAAGACACGGGAACCAGGGGTTGGCTGACTCTTTCCTCTCTTCACTATATTATATTACCCCCAGAAATGGCTCGCAGATTAATGCATATTTATTTTGTAATTACTATGTATTTCTGAAACATGGTGCATAAGCATCATTATATCCATTTTTTACTAAAGAAAAGAGATCAAGAGATGTTAAGTCTGTATTTCTCAAATACTCTAATCTACAACTAAGAATAGTTTGTAATAGTATCCATATGTGTAGAAAAAATATACTGTAAGAAAGATTAAGCCCTGATAAAATAGGGACTCTTTCATGAGTAAATTCCTATTTCTTTCTTTTTCTTTTTGGCCGGGTCTGGGTTTGAACCCACAACCTCTCTGGCATAATGGACTGGTGCTAATCCTTTGAGCCACACGTACTGCCCCCTATTTATTTCTTTATTTAGTACATCCTAATTCATTTTGATATGAAGCTTTTTTATATGTTGGATGTGAAGATGTAAAAATGCTGGTTGGATGTTTTGGGAGGGTATATTTAATATTTTAAACTTTGGAAGTGAGCAATATCAGTTTTGTTATTGGTACTTAAACTTACTATGCTATATGACACAAAATTCTAGAAACCTATGTGTTTATTAACCTATATGAGTTTTACTAGCTAGTACTGAGTGGAGTTGGGGCTCAAATCCAAATCAAGATCTTTTCCCTGCTTAATACAATAAGGTCTGATTATTTGAGGATGCAACAGTATGACAATCTTTCCCATCATGGAGTTTGGATTATTTTTCATACAAACATGTAAGATTAGGAAGATTTAGCTTTCTACATGGATTTCGTGTTATCTTACATGCTTTTGTTGTTAAATTATCTCATTTTGGCAGATGGCAGATTGCTGTCTAGATGAATATAAATGAACTAATTATTGTGGCAGTATTGCTGGAGACTTGCAGGTAAGAAAGAGAACGTGTAATCATTTTAATAAAGTTGTATTCATAGTTCATCCCATTTTCATAATTTACAGGCCCAGCTGTGCTTCTCCCTAGGACTTCTGTATAATTAAATGAGCGGACGGTCACTGAAGCTTCTGAATTTGTGCATGATTTTCTAATCAAACTGCACCTAATAAAATAAAAAATGAGCATAATACAGAATCCATGTAATAAAACTGGAATTTTAAAAGGCAGGTACATTTCTAACTAGGATGACTTTTTAACTAATGAAGATAATGGAAATGTTTTTGTGACCCGTACAGCTTTTTAATGTACACTTTGTTCAATTCTCAAGTTTACCACTTTCACATTTTGTTTCCTTAGTATAGAAAGTAGTCCCTTCATCAATAATCTGTAGATCTATTTACATATATACCCATTATTAGCAGAACATAATATACATGCATCATTTAGTCTAATATATGGAAGAAGGAAAGTGAGATTTTTATTTGTTCATAAAATAAATTCTTTGGTGAAAGTTGATGTGGACTCTACAGCTTATACATTCAAGAACTATACTGTCTTAAATATAATGATTATGAAGGAGTATATTATTTTAGTATACAAAAGTATAAGCTTATTTTATGTTAGAGAGGGACTAAGAAAGGGAAAGTAGGATAAGAGAGAGAGAAAAGGAGTGAGAAAGGTTTGGACATCCCAAAGAAAGAAAGAAAGGAAGAATGCCCATCTATGAATTAGCACATGGTTCGCTTCTACACAGATACTCTGTTTTTATATGAGGTTGGACAATTCAGTCAGAACTGAAAAAAGTGCTCTGTATCTCAGTGCTGAATATCACTAAGGTCACCTTAGAAGTCCAGTCACAGGTGGTTGCAGGGATATTCAGCAATGGGGTGTGCAGTATTTTTGCTAGGATGAGTTCTTGAACTTAATTGTCTAACCTCATATACATCAGTGCTCATTTTTAATGTTGCAGAACAATCATGACCCCAAAACATACATTTCAAAAAATTAGTAGAATAATTGACATGTTAAATAAAAACAACATTTTCAAACTATAAAATATGAAAAAGAGGAAGAAAGGGAAGATTTAAGGGGGGAGAGAGAGAGAACAGTGATAAAAGCACGCAAAAAAATATGAGTTGGACACATTCATTTGTTTCCCAATATATTTTTTTTCTCCCCTGCTTTCCGCTTATTATCCTTACCTGGTTGCTCTGTAGTGACAGATGAAGAGGTAACTATCTGTTAGATGCCATTCAAAACGAGAAAGGTCCACGTTGTGTAGATGGGTGCACATCTAGTAGAGTTCCCTTCACATCTAGTAGCCCCCTCAGCAGCATCCACAGACCAGTGCTCTGTTGCAAGATATCTGGAAACCTGATTTTCAGTGCCACAAGATCTTCAATTGCAAATGATAAACTTACATGTTTTCAGAAATATTACAGAAAAAAAAAACAGCAATAGAATTTTCTACTCAAGAAGTTTCATCACTTAAAGATAGCTATGTTAACAATTTGTATTTCCTTATTTTATACGAATAGCTTGTTTCACTTAGTCATCATAATCACCTAAATAATTTGTATTTTATGCTTGTGCTAGTATCTTTCATAATACTAAGTATTCTTAAGAAATAACTATCTGCTTAGCTAAAAATATTTTTCTTATAACTGTATCATTATTTAAATAACTACCTTATTTTATTTACATTCAACTTTTGTTCATTTTCTATATTTTTAATCACACATGAGGAAGATTTACTTCAAAGAGAAAATAAAGGGAAAATTAATCCTGGACATATTTAATATAGTTTTCTTAAAATTGTACCCAGAATATTTTTATCAATTTATGATCGCAATAGAATTGTAACAAACAGTTGTTTCATTTCATCATAGTGTACCTAATAGCAAGTATATTTTATAAACTATGTTTATTTAAGAAGAATACATGTTGAGGATAGCATTAGAAAGATATAAATAAGTCTTTAAAGTTTCATATAGACCTAAATTTCTTATAAACCAGAAAATTTACAATAATCAAAATAAATAATTACTATTTAGTCAAATCGGATATGTGTGTGAAAGAGAGAGAGAGAAGGAGAGATTGCTGTCTTATTGGGTAAGATTTATTGAGAATACCATTCCAGGTACCACTCTAAGCAATTTGTATTATTGCTTCATTTACTTCTTATATAAACCCTATGAATCTAGTTCTATTTTTATGATTTTCCCTATATGATGTGAAAATTGAAGACAGAATAATGGAGTTATGAGATATTATAAAAAAACACTATTATATAAATTATAACATTTCCAAAGGGAGAAAGGAGAGAATAGTGTGGAGAACACATTTGAAATAAATGATAGCAAAAACTTCACAAATTTGAAGGAAATTGACATACAAATTTAAAAGGCTAAGTGACCTAAAAATAAGAAAACCCAAAAGCAACCTATGCCAAGATTTGTTATAATAAAACTATTAAAACTACAAAGAGGGAATATTGAAGACATCAATAATTAAGTGACCGACCCATCACAGCAGGGAGAACTCTCATAAGATGATCAGGAAATTTCTTAGCAAAGCCTTTCAGGCTGGAAGGAATTGAGAGGATATATTCAAAGTGCAAGAAATATTATGTCTATCAAAAACATATTTCAATAATGAAAGACATGCTAGGACTTTCTCTGATAAACAAAAGCAGATGGGGTTCATCACTATCATACCTGGCCTACCAGAGAAGTTTAAGGTGCTCCTTCAAGTTCAGATAAAAAGGATGCTAGACAGCAACATGAAAGCATAGAACAAAATGAAGCTCTCTGGGAACAAGGAACACACACTCAAGTACAGAGTGTTGTAATATAATGTTATTACATAAATTATCTTTAATTATCACATGGGATGGCTCAGCACCTTGGCTCAATCGGCTAAGGCGCCAGCCACGTACACCTAAGGTGGTGGGTTCGAATCCCCAGCCCGGGCCGCCAAACAACAATGATGGCTGCAACCAAAAAATGGCCGGGCGTTGTGGCGGGCGCCTGTGGTCCCAGCTACTTGGGAGGC
>CAUYQV010040387.1:0-35987 GCA_963574575.1 Galagoides demidoff
AGAGTAGAATGTGAATGTTTTAAAACAATAACTGAGAAAATGACATGAAGGCTGTGTTGACCAGTTTGATGGAAGTATTTCAGATTGCATGTGAAAACCCCACACTGTACCCCAGAAGTGCATTAATGTACATAGTTACCATGCAATAAAAAAAAAAAATTACATGGGGAAACCCAGAAAATAAAAACAAAAAGTATGCGTGGACCAGAACTTCTTGACTGGGGATAAAAAAAAAAAAACTGAGTCAGTCTGGGAGTGCAGCCATTTTGAATTCTTCTGTGCCATGTCTCTGCTGGCTGAAATAAAGCCCTTCCTCTTTTAAACGCAGTGTTTGGGTGTTCTTTCTTTGTAGTGGGCCTGGGCCTTGTCTTCCTGCAGCAATGAAGAATTTTTCTTTTTATTTTTTCAGGAGATGATGCTTTGCTTATTGCCACATGGGGGCGCCCATCAGATGTTCCTGCCAATCTGGCATAATAGGACAGACTGTCGCCAGCCTGAGAGGCAGACACTCACCTTTCTTTTTTCCTTTTTTTTTTTTTTTTTGAGACAGAGTGTCACTCTTTCACCCTGGGTTGAGCCCTGTGGTGTCAGAGTTCACAGCAACCTCAAACTCTTGGGCTCAAGTGATCCTCCTGCCTCAGCCTCCTGAGTAGCTGGGACTACAGGCATGAGGCACTATGCTCGGCTAGTTTTTCTATTTTTATTTTTTATTATTTCCTTTATTTTTTTTAGTTTTCTATTTTTAATAGAGATGGGTCTTGTTCATGCTCAGACTCCTGAGCTCAAGGGATCCAACTGCCTCGGCCTCTCAGAATGCTAGGATTATAGGTGTGAGCCACCCTACCCGGCAGGATATGCACCTTTAGAACATTAATAAAAGATGATAGATCAAAGTCAAACTGATTAGGACTTGGGCATCGTGAGGAATCAAGCATTAAAAAGAAAAATTCCCGGTTTATATTGAGAGAGGATACCTGAGAAAGGTGAAGTCTGGGAGAACAGGTCTTCTCAGGGAGACTGCTAGGATGCACCTGCAGGGTCCTCTCCATGGTGACTCAGCCCTTGGGAATCTGTAGGCTTAACTTCCTGGAACCTGGAAATTTCCAAGTTCTGTGAAATCCTGTAGTTCTGTAGGGACTGGAGTAGCATCTCCCGCTTCATTCAAACTGGCCAATGAAAAGGGTACCTGTGGGGTGGAACTTTTTGATTGTCATAAAAAGGGAAAGACCAAGCTAGTCTGGGAGCGTGGCCACTTGGAAATCTATGCTGGAAGCTCCCGGCCCATGAATAAAGCCTTCCCTCTTATAAACGTGGTGTTTGGGTGCTCTTTCCCTCTGTTGGGCCTTGTCTTCCTGCAACAATATGATGATACATCTTGCTCTTGTTTACCATTTTAGCAACCTTTAAAAGGATTCTTTTAGAAAAGATTCAAGATGACTTTTTTTTTTTTTTTGAGATGGAGTCTCACTATGTGGCCCTCAGTAGAGTGCTGTGTCATCACAGCTCACAGCAACCCCCAACTCTTGGGCTCAAGTTATTTTTTTGCCACAGCTTCCCAGGTAGCTGGGACAAAAGGCACCACCATAGTGCCTGGATATTTTTTAGAGATAGGGTCTTACTCTTGCTCAGGCTGGTCTCAAACTCCTGAGCTCAAACCATCTACCCGCCTGGGTCTCTCAAGCTGCTGGGATTACAGGCACGAACCACTTCGCTGGGCCTCAAGAGTGCCCAGCTGTGGGCATCACAGCTACGGCAACCTCAAACTCTTGCCTCTTCCTTCTATTCAGTCCACAGAGAAATAGCCTTGAGGCCTCCTACTCCCACACCTTAGTAGGGGAGGGGGAACAATGAAAAAAGTTTGCAGTTAAGAAATTTACTATTAAATGACTGGAAGCCTCATTAAGTTAACACAAGCTAATTTCAAGTTGGTGCTCTCAGGGACTGGGTTTTTTTCTTTTTCTTTTCTTTTCTTTTTTTTGAGACAGAGTCTCTCTCTCCCCCACTGGGTAGAAGAATGTGGTGGTGTCTTAGCTCACAGCAACCTCAAACTCAAGTGTTCTTCCTGCCTCAGCCTCCCAAGGAGCTGGGCCTACAGGCAAAAGCCATCACACCTGACTAATTTTTCTGTTTTTGTCTTATTTATTTTATGATATTTTATTTTATGTTACTTATTTTTTTGAGACAGAGTTTTACTATGTTGCCCCCCCTAGGTACAGTGTTGTGGCATCACAGCTCACAGCAACCCCAAACTCTTGGGACAAGGTCAGGCTATTTTTTGTTGCAGTTGTCATTGTTTTTTAGCTGGCCCAGGCTGGATTTGAACCCACCAGGCTTGTCGTATGTGGCTGTTGCGATAACCACTGTGCTACGGGCACCAAGCCACATTTTTCTGTTTTTAGTAGAGATGTAGAGATATGTCTTGCACTTTCTCAGGCTTGTCTAGAACTCCTGAGCTTAACCAATCCATCCATCCACCTTGGCCTCCCAGAATGCTGGGATCACAGGTGTGAGCCACCATGCCAGGCCAGGCTGTTCTAACAGTAGGATGGTGTTAGGATAAGCCAAAATATTAAATAGCAGAGAATTTTATCTTTCTTCTATGCAGTGATTGATGCTTGGTGCATAAGTAGTCCCTGCTCTACAGAGTCATACAGGAACTGTGACTGGTACCTTCAGCTTTGGTCACCACCATCAAGCTCATGGGTGTGACAGGGATAAGGAAGAAGTGGAAGGCCGGAGTGGCAGGTTTTTCTTTAACCATGTGACACAGAACCTTCACACATTTCTTACTCTCAGATTCCACTGGTCATCTGGTTACATACACCTGCAAAGAACTGTATGCAGCTGAGTGGTTAGAAGAGAATCCAATTAGAATCTAATTGGCCAATTAGAAACCATACCTAACCTGTCATCTGTTACCTGGGCAACAGGAATACTTTGAAAATCATACAGGTTTCAATTCCTTTTCACCCTTGGGCTGAATGTGTTTTGGAAGACAGGATTTCTTGGTTTATGGAAAAATAACAGATTACATGTACCCCATGCCATGTAACTCTCCAGTGGGGTCTAAGGCAGCATCCTTTAGGCAAAACCATTAACATTTCTTGCAGTGAAACATAAGAAGATTCACACCAAATGAGATCAATACAGACTAAAAGCATCCTTCTGTCAGTCCAAATAAAGTTTGCCCCAGCTGGAAAAAAACATTTTTAGGTCTGGGTTTTGAAATTGTTGGAGGAATTATAGACCTGAATTAGTATTAAGGTCATGTAATTTAAGCACTATTAAGTAATTTAAAAGCAAAATTTAAAAAGCAATTATGATAATAAAAGGTCAGAGGCTTCTTATTTAATTTCTATCTTTAAAATTATGGTCATTTATTCATACACATGAGGTTAGACAATTAAGTTTGTGAACTCAGAACTCATCTTAGAAAAAAATGCTGCATCTCTCACTGCTGAATATCAGTATGGTCACCTGTGAAGTCCTACCCTTCAAAAGCTATGCACTGATGCTGCTAATGTTCTGCCTAGTCTAACTTTGAAAGCACTTTTGGAACTCTTTCTGGACTGGCCATCACAGCTGTCATCATTTGAAACAATTAAGTTTGCAAACTCATCCTAGAAAAAGCACTCCATACCGTACTGCTGAGTATCAGGCACTGTGGTCACCAGATGGCCAAGGGGAGAACTTTGGAGGTGATGGTAGTGATATTCAGCAATGAGGTATGTAGCACTTTTTCTAGGATGAGTTCACAAACTTAACTGTGAACTTGACTGACCTGCTGCATGTTGTATATTTGTGCATGTGTGTGAGACAACTGTGCCTGAAATAATGACAGGACACTCAGACGGTTAGAAAGAAATGCCTGGAACAGGTTTCACTGCCAACAACAGAACTTGGGATGGTGGAGGAGAAGAGGGAATGGGGCTGGGAGCAGGGAAGTCCCT
This sequence comes from Galagoides demidoff, assembly GCA_963574575.1. Taxonomy (NCBI): domain Eukaryota; kingdom Metazoa; phylum Chordata; class Mammalia; order Primates; family Galagidae; genus Galagoides; species Galagoides demidoff. The sequence continues at coordinate 3,951 of CAUYQV010040387.1, forward strand.
GTGTCCCCTGGATGAAATTTCTGGAAGTAGTTACTTCAAGAAGGAAAGGAAACCTATTCCACTGTGGTGGTTAGGAGGACAAAGGACAGGAGGCTTTAGTGAGGAGAGGTGGGGTTGAGTGGCCCTAAAAATTCTCCCATCCCTGATAGGCTCTTGGCCAGCTGGACGCCAGGGCTTGGCTTCCACACACAGCTCAGCATGCACCTTCCCCTGCCCGGGCTTCCCACTTGCACTTACCACGTGGCAACCTCCCTTCAGGGCTCTCACACCGTTTTCATGGGTTTCCCTGCAGAACGTGGGAACTACATCTTTTTGGTTGTACCCAAGAAAAGCTGGTCCAGACACAGGAGAGTCACGCTCCAGGTGCTTGTGCCTGTTTCACATGAGTAGTGGGGATTTTCTGCTCTGTGTCTGGGTGACAGGGTTTTAAGACCTGGGTCCCAGTGGGGCTGAAAAATCTCTGTGTGACAAACAGTATCATCTAAGGAAGGCTGAAAGGTTTCTTAGAGCAGTTTTAGGTCCACAGCAAAACCCAGAGAAAAATAGACGTTTCCCATAAATTCCACGTTTGTCACAATTGACATTACGTTCGACGCATCTTTGCTACTCAAGTCGAGCGGACATCATGATTCCGGTTTAGCGTTGTACAGTGGCTCCCACCCACATTACAGTACTACGCAGAATAGGCTCCCTGCCCCAAATGTCCTCTGAGCACGGCATATTCCTCCTCTCCTCAGGAACCCTTAGCAACCAATGAGCTTTTTAGGGTCTCCACGATGTCGCCTTTTCTGAAATGTCCTGTACTGGAATCCTACCATATATAGCTGGAATTTTTCGGTCTAAGAAGTCAGTGCCACTTTTTTCTTTCTGCTGGGACAGATGCTTCCTCGCCTGCATTTTCTGCTGTGTTTGTGAGTCGTCATCACTTGGGATGGTGGAACTAGGAGAAGAGGGATTGGGGCTGGGAGCAAGGAAGTCCCTGTGTCCCCTGTCTCCACTTTGCCTTTGATGTTGGAGAATGATCCCCACTTCCCACCATCTGTCCAATAATGCCCAAAGATTCCCAACAACTGAAGACCAACTGGGTTTTTTTTTCTTTTTTTTTTTTTCCGCAGTTTTTGGCTGGGGCGGGGTTATGAACCCACCACCTCAGGTATACAGCCAGCGCCCTACTCCTTTGAGCCACAGGCGCTGCCCAAAGACAAACTGTTTTAATCCCTTGCTAGGCTACTAGGCAATGGCATATCTCCCTGAGGAGGATCTGATCAGATCATGCATATAAAAATATTTTCAGTTCTGCTACTGTGCATTACATGCGCTTTGAAAATGCAAATTTGTTCCAACACAATTGATGTGTCAGAGAACAATTTGAGCATAATGAGAATTTCATGTTTTGTTTGTGCATGATTTCATCCATGTGAAACACTAGGTGAACAGGGGAAATAGCATTCAGCTAAACTTCGCCACATAGAAAAGCAAAACACACACATACACACACACACACACCTGCCATCCACCTCAATTCACTGCAAGTGTTGTGAGGTTATGAGACACACCCATTCACATGTGGCATCAACAACCTTTTTTCTTATTTTCTTCGTTTTCTATCTCGTCTAATAACTCCTTCCTACTACTTCACAGCAACTCACAAGCCACATCCTGACAAACACATCCACAGGCAAAGTTTGGATCTTTTTCAAGGCAAAGTACCATCTTTATTGTTGTATTTATGTATTTCTTAACCACATTACATGTGTCATACTGTGCTACTATATTTATAAGGTTTTTAGCTTTTTGAAATGTGTCAACTGACAAAAATTCTGAGTGTTGTGCCCATGAAACTATAAACTCTGTAGGTTTCATTGCAGTTTGCCAATTGCAGTGATTTTTAGAAACACATATGTGGTGTTCTAGAAGAAATGACGGTATATGAAAGGATGTTAAAATGGAGCAGCTTTCTTGGGGGATTCCATTGAACATCTTTGTGCCAACTTCTTCATTTTTCCTTATGTTAAATTTGCAAAAGAGGTAGGGCTTGGTGGCTCATGTCTGTAATCACAGCACTCTGGGAAGCTGAGGTGGGAGGATCCCCTGAGCTCAGGAGTTCAAGACCAAGCTCAGCAAGAGCAAGACTCCATTTCTACTAAAGGTAGAAAGATTCGCAGGACATTGCGGTGGGCACCTATAGTCCCAGCTACTCTGGACACTAAGCTGAGAGGCCTGTTCAAGCCCAAGAGTTTGAAGTTGCTGTGAACTATGACACTACAGCACTCTACCCAGGGCAACAGAGTGAGATTCTGTTCCCAAAAAATAAAATGGAAAAAGATAAGATAAAGTTTTTCTTTTCACAAAGGCTTACTTTGGGGAGTGGCTTAAACATCCAGGTCAACATCTAGATCTCTCTCTCTATGGGAGGAAAATGCCTGGTAAGAGGAGCTTCAGGCCACTGAGGTGGCTTCTTGTGCATTGATGAAGGTTGTGGTCACATAACTAACTGGCATCTATCTCATGCCTAACAAAAGCCTTCAACCTTGCTAAAGTGGTCTGAAGTACATCATCAACACTTCAACGGTGTATTTGCCACGACTTCTTGAAATTACCATTCAGAGTCATGTCATGGGGTCTGAGAAGAAATGGAGAGGATGGCCCAGGGGACCTGTGGACAAGTTACAAGGACATAGCAGAGGAGGGAGAAGATGCTACCCTGGCTTTGAAGATAGAGGAAGGGGCTGTAAGGCAAGGAGTGCAGGCAGCCTTGGGAATTGGAAAAGGCAGGGAAATGTATTATTCCCTAGATCAGAGATGTCCAACCTGCAGCCCATGGTCCACATGCTGATTTTGTGAGGATGTTTTGCTTATCTGTGGTGTTAGATATCACAAAAATTATCCATGGATCTTTTATTTTATTTTTTATTCTTTATTGCTAATCACCTTTTGTTAGTATTTGTGTATTTAATGTGTGACCCAAGACAAATTCTTATTCTACTGATGTGTGGCAGAGAAAAAAAGGTTGGACACCCCTGCCTGGATCTTCCGATAGGCATGCAGGTCTGCCCATCTTAATATTAATGCACTCAAAATAATTTCAGGCTTCTGTCCTCTAGAATTGCAAGATAGCAAACAGATGTTGTTTTAAGTCACAGAATCCGGGGTGAAAGACCCTCAATTCTTCCTTGAAAGTAAGGATCACAGTCAGATTTAATGATTGCCAACTTAGCTTCAAACCTGAGGTGGGCCCAGCTCAGGACCAGCCTAAAAGCACTTTGTCACGCTGAGAAGAGTCTGATTATGTCACCACCTGGGACACAGGGAGATTCAGCCTGGTAGATGTATCCCACACCCTCTATTGATGATACATTCTGTCTGCTATTGGCAACATATCCTTTGTGAGTAAAATGATGTTGTTTACAAGCAAAGTTAAAAGCATAAAAGATTTTCAATAAACTCCTAAGGGCTCATTAGAATTCAGATCAATTTTACACACTCTGGTCTGGACAACATCCTCCTGTGATTAACGGGTAGGTTCCAAGCAGCCTACAGTGTTTAGGGGGAGGCAGAGTTCCTGGAATATTTGCTCGTAACAAGACTACAGTGCTGCCTCAGCTGAGTGGAAGAACAGGCTGGGTTTGCACGCCCCTGTGTTGCATGGAAATCAGCAAGTGAAAAACTAGCAAAGGCTTTTTTCTCCTCTTCTCTCTCTTTACTTTTCCTTTCTTTTTCTGCCTGACTGGAAACAGAAATACAGCTTGTACTGATCTCTTGTACTCTCTACTTCTCCACCTTTCTTTTGCTTCTTTCCTTATAAGACACAGGATGGAGGGCAGGTACAACTGGCTGCCTTCCTTGTTTTTTACTTTCTGGTTGGGTGACCAGGCCCAGGGCCTGGCACCTTCTAAATGCAAAACACATGTTCCTTTGTGTCTGATCCTTCTTTCATTTTATCTTAGTGATTGACACACATCAAAGCCTTTTTTCTTGAAACAGAACCTTGCTCCATTGCCCAGGCTAGAGTGCCCTGGCCTCAGCCTAGCTCACAGCAACCTCAAACCCCTGGCTGAAGTGGTCTTCTTGCCTCAGTCTCCCCAGTATCTGGGACTATAGAGACCCTCCACAATGCCCAGATACTTTTTCTTTTCTTTTCTTTTATTATGTCAAATACACGTAGATCATGGATACATTCATGCATATGTGGGGTACAATGTGCTGATTTTTTTTATACAATCTAATGTGATTAATTGTATTAATCAATCAACATAAATCTTTCACTTTTTACTTTTTCTATTTTTAGTAGAAATGGGATCTTGCTCAGGCTGGTCTCAAACTCCTGAGCTCAAGCAATCCTCCTGCCCTGGCCTTCCAGAGTGTTGGGATTATAGGCATGAGCCACAATGGTTGGCTCCCATTATAGTCTCATGAAGTCCTTCCTAGGGAGGTTCAAGCCAAGAAGATACTTTAACACCAGTTGGTTGATCACACAATGTGAATTGTCAGTGGCTTCTGTGTTCTGGATGGTCAAAGAGAAATGACCCTAGAAAAAACTAACATGGTTTATTTAATTAGGAAAAGTAGTATTACTATCTGCCCACAATTTACTAGGTACTGATTAAAGTGCTGGGTAACAATAAATACCTCACTTCTTTCCCAGTTATGGTTATATCACGATGTAGGTTTAAGTGTCGACCAGTACAATCTCTAGCAACTGGTGTAATTTCGGCTTGTAATAAATGTTAGAAATTTGGAATCAGAATGAGGTTTGAATCTCTGGCTTTTTTAGAAAGTTTTTGACCTTAAACAATTTTCTTAAACTTTTCAAGCCTCATTTATTCAATTGACCTTTTCTTGAGAATCTACACCTGGTCTTCCTTTTTTGAAGGAAGAACAGATGAAAGAAAGAACCCTGGATCTGCAGAGAAAACCATCAGTCTTCAGTTTACTCAAGTCTCCAAATCTGAATAGTATCCACCTTGCAGCATGTTGCGAGGGTTCAGTGAGATAAATGTTTATGAGAGTGCTTCACACTTAGAAGAAAACCAATGAATGTTAATTTCTTTCTTTCCCTAGTGGCAGCCTAGTGGGAAGGAAATTTTTCAGCGGGGAAATCTTTATTTGTGCTTCTCAAATAATATTAACACTGTCTGGGGATGACTGGTTGTGAATAAAAAGAATGAAACAGTATAAGAATGAAGGTAACTTCATGGATTGGTGAAAGTTATGGTGAGATTTTGATCAATATTCAACATTTGGCAATTGTTTTATTACAAGGTTAATTCTAGTATATCCCATTTTATTGTTTAGTGAGATGTGCTGGAACATAACGTTTTTCCACAAGTAGGAAGCAGTGGAGGCTTTGAGTGGAGTTACCAGAAATACTTATTAATGCTCTTGGTTTTCACCAAGAGCATATCACACTGGGCGTGGTGGCTCACACCTGTAATCCCAGCACTCTGGGAGGTGGAGGCAAGTGGATCGCTTGAGCTCAAAAATTGACCATCCTGAGTAAGAAGAGTGAGACCCCGTCACTTAAAATAATAATAATAACATAAATAAAAAAGCTGGTGTTGTGGTGGACGCCTATAGTCCCAAATACTTGGGATGCTGAGGCAAGAAGCTCTCTTAAGCCCAGGAGTTTGAGGTCACTGTGACCTATGATGCCATAGCACTCTACAGGGGCAAGAAAGTGAGACTCTGTCTCAAAAAAATAAATAAATAAAATTAAAGTAAATAAAAAACCAAAAAAGCATGTTATAACCATTGCTGAATCTTTCATAAGATGTGTCCAATGCTATGAGCTGTGATGCCATGGCACTCTACCCAGGGCGGGTAGTTTGAGGCTCCGTCTCAAAAAAAAAGATGTGTCCAAAATAAAAGAGTTAAACATTTCTTGATATGGTAATATTTCTTTCTTTTTTTTTTTTGTTAATTGAGACAGAGTCTCCCTATGTCACCCTGGGTAGAGTGCCTGTGGCATTGCAGCTCACAGCAACCTCCAACTCCTGGGCTTAAGCGATTCTCATGCCTCAGCCTCCCAAGTAGCTGGGACTGTGGGCATCCACCATAACACCCGACTAATTTTGAGACAGTCAAATGAGACAGTCTCATTTTTATTCAGGTTGGAGGCAGGCAGTCCACCTGACCAGACCTCCCAGAATGCTGGGATTACAGGCATGAACCACCTCTCCCAGAAGAAAGTGGTGGAAATTCTATGCTGAAGCATCTTAATGACCTTAATCTAGGAGGCTGGCAGAGCAGAGAGAGCAGGGCATCCGCTGTAATCCATAAAGACCCAGCGAGAAAAAGGTGTGTCTAGGCAGGGTGGTGGCTTGCAGTTGTCCTATGTTTACTCTGGGCAACGCGCGTGTATGAGGCAGTCTAGTACATCTCTTCCTGTGTCACAGAGCAGAGTGGCCGTGTCTGATGTTGTGGTCTGTGCCCAGCAGAAGACCAGGTTAGTCCTTTCTGACAGCTTGTCTTTCTTGCCCCCTACACTCTTGGTCCTCTGATCCAGTAGGCACTGTCAGCAACAGGCCCTGTGGAAGGACCCACCGGCCACTGACATCGGCAACAAACCTAAGGCTCTTCAGTTTGCAAGACTGAAGACACTCTCCAAGTCTATAAGGGTCTTTCCTTGGTTTGGTGCAAGAAAATATAAGTTAGTAAGCTCTCGCCTGACAGACACAATGTAGGGTATAAGGCACACCTCCTGGGTGAAGGGATCAACAGAATTTGGACTTCAGCTAACATAAACAATGTATTTTTTTTGATACAGAGTCTCACTGTGTCACTCTGGGTAGAGGCCATGGTGTCATAGCTCACAGCAACTTCAAACTTTGGGTTCAAGCCATCCTCCTGCCTAAGCCTTCTGAATAGCTGGGACTACAGGCTCCCACAACTACACCTAGCTAGTTTTTCTATTTTTAGTAGAGAGGGGGTCTCGCTTTTGCTCAGACTGGTCTTAAACTCCTGAGCTCAAGAAATCCTCCCACCTCAGCTTCTAGAGTGCTGGAATTACAGGTGTAAACCACCATGCCTGGCCCCAAAGGGGGTTACAATATCCCCCGTTTCAGCCCCCATCGTGGCTACAAATCTCCAAGGGGTACTGATCACACGGAAAGGGAGAACAGGTGGAGTCTCTGCAGACTGAGTAACCGATGGGCACAGGCAAGGCTGCCGTAATGTTTGCGGGGGTGCATATGGAGCGGGTGGAGTGCTGCCTTCCAAAGCAAACACAGATAACGACACAAAGAACAGGTCGGGATTAGGCATTATCCTGAAGGAAGAGGTACAAGAGTTCTGATGCGTTGTGGGAGATCAACGTGGGGCAGACAGCAAGGACCCAGCCAGGCAAAGCTAGACTGCCCTGTCAGTCCCCTGTAGGGAAAACTATGTCCCAGAACTTACTCTATTCCCCTGCTGGTATTTTATTTTGTAACTAATATTGTAAAAATAAACATATCATGTCCATTATACATTAATAATGAATTCCAGGCTCGCTGCCCGCAGCTCAGGGAGGAGGGTGCCGGCCACATACACCCAGGCTGGTGGGTTCAGGCCTGGCCTGGGTCTGCTGAACAACAATGACAACTGCAACAAAAAAAATAGCTGGGCAATTGTGGCAGGTGCCTGTAGTTCTACTCACTCGGGGGGCTGAGGCAAGAGAATCACTTAAGCCCAAGAGTTTGAGGTTGCTGTCAGCTGTGATTATACAACACTCTACTGAGGGCAACATAATGAGACTCTGCCTCAAAAAAAAGATTTCCCTCCCCTCCCCTTCCCTTCCCTTCCCTCCCTTCCCCTCCCCTCCCCTTCCCTGTCCCTCCTGTCCCCTCCCTTCCCCTCCCCTCCCCTTCCCTCCCCTTCCCTTCCCTTCCCTTCCCTTCTCATAGCCCAGCACACCAACCATCTGTTATCCTTTCGAAATCCTTTGTCCATGTCCAAAAGCCCCTAGGTTCTGTTTTCTAAGTAATGGTAGAGCAAGGTAAGATACCTCAACCTGACCCCTTACAAAATGCCATCTCGAGGACTCATTCTGTTACAGTGAATTGCATAGGAAACATTTTTTTTCACATTGAGAAAGTTTTTTGCATTTAAACTGTGAGACCAAGTTGAAGACAAAAAATTCTATCTAAATATATCTTAACATTATGACAATGAAATCTGGGGATCAGTATGACCTTCAGAACATTTCTTTTCTTTCTTTCTTTCTTTTTTAAGACAGAGTCTCACTCTGTCGCCCTGGGCTAGAGTGCACTATCATCATAGCTCACAGCAATTTCAAACTCCTGGGCTCAAGTGATCCTCCTGCCTCAGCCTCCTGAGTGGCTGGGATTACAGGCACCCACCACAACACCTGGCTCATTTTTTCCATTCTTAGTAGAGAGGGGGTCTCTTGCTTAGGCTAATCCACCTGCCTCAGTCTCCCAGAGTGCTGAAATTATAGGCGTGAGCCACAGTGCCTGATCTCTTTGTTTTTTGTTTTTTTTTTTCTTTTTTTGCCATGAAGCATCAAATTAAAATTATTTATTTTACATGTTAATTGAATGTGTTCATTTGTAATACATATTATAGGTGAATGGTTCAAAATTCAAGCACAAAAGATATAAATATAATTGCAAGTAAATATTTCAAACTCCCCCTTTTTGCCATGATAATGAGCCAATAACCATGAGACTTAACAGGTGTAAAACAGGGAAATTAAATGAGGCCAGTAACTGAGAGCTTGAGTCCAGGACAGTGCCTGAAGGCACCAGATATGCTGGGACCAACCTTTGCTTGGGAGGAGAAAGGATTTGATTATACAGTCTCTGCTCCTGATGGAGTAGGAAGTTGGATGAAAATCATTTCCATATAGCCAGAGGAAAACAGAAAGAGGCATTATCTATCCCTGCACTGGCTGGAGGAGAGTTTAAAAAAGATCCTCTTGCCAGCTTTCACCTGGGCTGGAGTCTGAATTCCTACTGTTTACATGGTCTTAGAACTGCAAGCAGAAAATGTAAATTTACGGCTCCTGGAGTCTATAGTGCCTCCAGGTACCTCAGAGAAGCAAATGCCAATAGTCCCAGGAGGAATAAATCCTCAAAGAAGGCCTCTGAGTAACCTCTCTGAGAGCGGCAACAACTCTTAACTAATAAAAAGAAGTCTTGAGCACTCAAGAAGTTGTTGAGCAATTGCCAATAGAAACAGATCTGCAGACACATTAGATGCTGGAATTACTGAATATAGAATATTAAATTCAATATTTAAAGGAACAAAAGCAGAAATAAAAATTATGAGTAAGGATGAAGATATTACCAAGGATTACTAGACAGGTTTGGGGAAAAATACTTCAAATATAGATTATAATAATTCAAGTTAAAAGTCTCTGAAAGGGTTAAAACAGCAAATTACATAGATAAGAAGCAACAATTAGTAAACAGTTATGCACTTGGGAAATCATATTGGATATGACACAAAGCGACTAATATGTTGGAAATCAGACAGGCTGGGTGGTGCCTGTGGCTCAGTGGGTAGGGCACCATCTCCATATACCGAAGATGGTGGGTTCAAACCCGGCCCCAGCCAAACTGCAACAAAAAAATAGTCTGGGACCTGTAGTCCCAGCTACTCTGGAGGCTGAGGCAAGAGAATCACCTAGGCCCAGGAGTTGGAGGTTGCTGTGAGCTGTGTGATACCATGGAACTCTACTGAGGGTGATAAAGTGAGACTCTGTCTCTACAAAAAAAAAAAAGAAGATCAGACAGGCTAAGAGATGGGAAGCAAATCCACCATTCATGTAATCAGAGTTTGAGAGGTAGGCTGTAGAAAAATGTGAGGATAGAAATATTTTTAAAATACCAGCCTGAGCAAGAGTAAGGGACTGTCTCTACTAAAGATAGAAAAAAGCTGGGTGTGGTGGCAGTGCCTGTAGGCCCAGCTACTTGGGAGGCTGAGGCAGGAAGATCTCCTGAGCCCAGGAGTTTGGGGTTGCTGTGAGCTATGATGACACCAGGTGACAGCGTGAGACTCTGTCTCAAAAAAAAAATTTTTTTTTAAAAGGAATTTGTTTCTTTAAGGCTGGTCATAGTGGCTCATACTGTAACCCTAACTAACACTCTGGGAGGCCAAGACGGCTGGATCTCCTGAGATCAGGAGTTTGAGACCAGCCTGAGCAAGAGTGAGACCCCATCTCTATTCTAAAACAAAAAAGGAAAAGAATATAAAAAAAATGTAATGCTTTCAGCATTAATGAAAGACACAAAATTTTCAATTAAGTAATTACAACAAGTGGAAAAGAAATATAAATAAAGACTAGTCAATTCTAGGACATAATATAGTATAGCAGCAGAACATCCAAAGCAATCAGAAATCATGAAAGAACAAACACGTGCCAAAGCAGATGTGAAGAAGCACATATAAAGATGATCTGTGAACGTCATATACCATCAGCAAATGGCAAATTTCAGGAAACCAAGATAGCACTACACACCTGTTAAAATGGTGCGTATCCCAAACACAGACGCTCTGTGGGGTCATGGAGGACCAGGAACTCTCACTGTATGGACAATGAGTGAATATGGATAAGACGGCATAGCAACCGTGGAAAACAGTTTGGTGGTTTCCTGTAAAACATTCTCTTACCATACAATCCAGCGGTCGTGCCCCTTGGCATTTAGCCAAATGAACACAGGGATGTTTTCAGCAGCCGTACTCAGCTGGGCGGGTGGCTCACCCTCGTGATCCCAGGACTCTGGGAGCCCAGGTGGGTGGATCTTCTGAGCTCTTCTGGGAGTTGGAGACCAGCCTGAGCAAAAGTGAGACTGCTGTCTTTAAAAGAAAAAAGGAGAAAAGAAGGAAAGGGAAAGGAAGAAAGAAAGACAAAAAGCAGGCTTACTTGTCATCACCCAAACTTGGAAGTAACCCACATGTCGTTTGGTAAGTAAACATACTGTGGCACATCCTGACAGTAAGATATTATTCAGTGCTCAAAAGAAGCAGCTATCAAGTCATGTGTTCCCACGTGGAAGAACCTTACATCATGGGTGTTACTAAGCAAAAGAAGCCAATCTGAAAAGGCTGTCCCATTCCAACCAGATGACATCCTGGAAATGCAAAACTCAGTGTAAAGATCGGGGGTTACCAAGAGTTAGGGGTATGCAGGAATGGATAGGAAGAGCACAGAGGGTTTCAGGAAACTGAAACTATTTCGTATGATGCTACAATGGTGGATTTGTGTCATTGTACATTTGTGAAAACCTATAGAATGGACCCTAATGCGAACTTAGGAATTTGAGTAATGATGCTGCATCTTTGCGGGTCCCTAAGTGTTAGGTATGTGCCACGCTGGCAGAGGGTATTGGTAGTGGGGTAGGTTGAGCCTGTGTGGGGGTGGAGCTCTCTGAGCTTTCTGCTTAATTTTGCTGTAAACCTAAAACTGGTCTAAAAAATAAAGTATATTAGTTTACAAAAACCCAATAGAGTTGGCTAAGTGCAGTGGCTTATGCCTATAACCCCAGCACTCTGAGAGTCCAAGGGAGGTGGAGAGCCTGAGCTCAGGAGTTCAAGACCAGTCTGAGCAAGAGAAAGACCCCATCTCTACTAAAAATAGAAAAACTAGCCAGGTGCAGTGGTGGTGCCTGTGCTCCCAGTTACTTGGGAGCCTGAGACAGGACGATTTCCTGAGCCCAGGAGTTTGAGGTTGCTGTAAGCTATGATGCTGCAGTACTCTATCCAGGGTGACAGAGTGAGACTCTGCCAAAATAAATAACTAAGTAAATAATTCCCAGGCGGCACCTGTGGCTCAAAGGAGTAGGGCACCGGCCCCATATGGAGGTGGCAGGTTCAAACCCAGTCCCTGGCCAAAAATTACAAAAAAAAAAAAAAAAGTAATTCAGTATACGTAAATAATTCCAACAGAAACCACTCCCTGCTACAGCCCAGCATCTGGAGAGAGTGTCCTACTTTCTACTGAATGCATATGGCTTTTGCATCATGTAATAGTAAAAAATAAAAACAAAAATCTTAAGCAAAACCATTGTTAAGTTGGGGACTGACTGTACAAAAGTATTCTAATATCCATTGCAATATAAAAAATATGCAAAGCAAAGGTATCCCAAGTTTATGGAAAAATATGTTCATACATTCATACATGCAAATTTTTTTTTTTTTGGAAACAGAGTCTTACACTGCTGCCCAGGCTAGAGTGCCATGATGTCAGCCTAGCTCACAGCAATCTCAGGAATTTGAGGTTGCTGTGAGCTATGACACCACTGCACTCTACCGAGGACAACAAATGAACCTCCTCTGTTCAAGTGATCCCCCTGCCTCAGCCTCCTGAGTAGCTGGGACTACAGGTACTCACCACTGCACTCAGCTAATTTTCCTATTTTTAGTAGAGACAGAGTCTCACTCTTGCTCAGACTGGTCTCAAACTCTGGAGCTCAAGCAACCCACCTGCCTCAACCTCCCAGAGTGCTAGGATTACCAGGCTATTTTTTGTGTTTTTAGTAGAGATGGTGTCTCTCCCTTGCTCAGTCTGATCTTGAACTCCAGAGCTCAAGCAATCTACCTGCCTCAGCCTCCCAGAGTGCTGGTGGGTACAGGTGTGAGCCACTGCACCCAGCCCACACAAAGTATTTTTGAAAAGATATCCTGGAAGCTGGTAACAGGATTGATCTCCAAGTAGGGGAAACTAGGTGGCTGGAAGACAAAGGAGAGATGCTTTTTTCTGTTATATGCATTTTGGATTTTGGATTTTTAAAATTATGTAACTGTATACATCTAATATCTAATTAGGGAGACACAAGTAACTTTCACTTTTGGTAAGAAAAACAAAGAAAAAATAGAGACATTGAGGCAAGATTACAAAGTAGATTGGAAAAAGGGGATTGTGAAGTGAGGGGCCTGTGACTGACGGGCTAGAAATAAAGGCTAATAATTGAGCCAAATGACCGGAGACTTGTCTGTATTTCCCCCATTTAGTGGCAAGATCCCTGAGATTCTGCTGGTACTCTGGGAATGTTGTTGTCACCTACTGACCACATTGAAGAAGATTCCAGTCGCTTTCTGGAATGGGCTCCACTTGAGAGTGGTCTGAAATCCCGGCGGTGCACCCAGCTCTCCTACAGTGTCTTAAAAATACAGTACTGTGTGGTCCCTAACTGGAATTAATAATTAGAATTTCCAATGTGAGGTCCAAAAACCACTGAAATGCAGTTTTTAAAAGGCAGGTAGCAGGCAAGAAAAGGGGTTGGCTTTGTACCAGGAAAATTAAATGAAGAAAGAGAGACGCCTGTTCTAAAATTGGATCTGTCTTTCCTCACCTTCTCGCAGCTAGGGGACCATGAGCATGGTCTCTCAAGAAATCTTCAAGCTTGTTGCCTGCACATTATTCTGAAAAAAAAAAAATAATAGCTCCCATTCATGGAGCACATCTCTTATTCCATCACTGCGCTAGGAGTTTCAGATCTATTTACTTTCATTCTCACAACTCAGCAAGGAAGGCACACGTGTCTACAGATAAGCATCAGAACCTGAGAGAAGCCAACTAAACTCCCTCAAGTTGGGAGGGCCGGGGACCCAGGTCAGATTCCCTCCAGGCCACTGTGGGCCAGAGGAAGCCACAGACTCTGGGAAGCTGTTGGGATTGAGTGTGGAGGGCTCAGGGGCCACATAATAAGAAAACTTTCTGACTCTGCCTCCTGTCCTAAGGCACATTCCTGGCCCAAGGCAGAAGTCCTGAGCTCCACTGCAGTTCTTCTCTGAGCCCCCTGGATGCCAGGTCCAGGGTGACTTCTGCAGTTATCTATCTCTGTGTTTATACCCTTTGTGCTCCCTATGTGGTCTGCTGGCAGAGAGATGAGGGAATTGTTTGGGAGAGAAGCATATGATTCCAGTTAATAGGTCTAAGTTACATTCCTTCCCTCCCCACCCACTCACATGAGGAACATTCTAGAAGTAGTCAATTGCAAAAAAAAACCCCGAAGCTGTATCTGCTGACCATCTCTAACATCCTGCCCTCCTGGGTGCCTTTGGCCCTCAGCCCTCTCTGTCTTCTCATCCCCTGCACTCTGCCCACTTCTAACACGGTTTCTCCCTGTCACCCAATCTTGTCATCATGACCCCAGACAGTTCATTCCTTGGTTCACAATTGCTTTTAGATTTTTGAAATCTTCACTGAATTCTCTTTTTCTGCCTCCTTTCTTCAACTGAAACTTAGATTGCCACTGTGCACGGAGTTTTGCCTACTATTTTTTAGATTGAGGCAGTTCCTTGTCCTACAAACTGACAACTTCAGGATAGCCACTTCCATCTGGGGGCCATGTGGCTGCGGAGAGGCAGAGCCTCCGGCCGGCCAGCCTTCCTCACTCTCAGTGCTGGCCTCCATATGCTTGTTGAAGGTTTCTAAGTCAGGGTTGGTTTTTCCTCCACCCCGAATCCTGTCTCATCATCTACCTGATGGCAGCATTCATGTGGTCACCACATTCTGCATCCCAATTTCCAAATTCCTTAGCCTCCTTATGTTGAGAGATGATGGTTTTCATTTCATTTCAGCCATTGTCTCCTCCTGGACTTTGTCATAAAGAACAAATTATGCAAAGAAATCCTACATATAAGTATTTCTCTTTATGATGTTTCTTTTTTTTTTTGAGCCAGAGTGGTGTCACTTCGTCACCCTGGATATAGTACCATGGCATCATTATAACTCACAGCCTCAAATTCCTGGAGTCAAGCAGTTCTCCTGCTTCAGCCTCTCAACTAGTTGGGGCTACAGGTTCCTGCCACTACAGCTGGCTGGTTTTTCTATTTTTTGGTAGACCTGGGGGTCTCAATCTTGCTCAGGCTGGTCTCCAACACCTAAGCTCAAGGGATCGTCCTACCTTGGCCTCCCAGAGGGCTGGGATTATAGTTGTGAACCACCATGTCAGGCCTTATGATGTATTACTTGAAAAATAGCCTTATTAATTTCAATACCCTAAGCTTTAGCTGGTACAAATTAAATGTCTACCTTCTCTGCCTGTTCAAATGTGAAGTTAGAACAGCTGGAGAATTCCACACCTCCAGAGGTTAGCAGCACTCTAAATTCATAATAGGCAAGCTCTGTAATCAAGAGGCCCTGCCTATTTTCCTGAGCCACCTTAATCTCCTTTTCATCAGGAGAGAGCTCAGACACTGTCTTCCAAGCCAGACTCCATACTCGGGGTCAGTCACTCCCTGCCAGGAACCCTGCAGGCACTGAGTAGGGCCACCCACAGTGTCCATACTCCCACAAAACTTGTGCTACTGCAGTGCCCTTACCCCCATCCACATCCACTCTTGCCTTTTTCTCCCCTTACAGTGAAACAGTGTGTAAAGCTAATACTTTCTACTTAATTCTATTTTCCTAATCTGTGTTTGGGACTCCAGTCCCTTCCCCTTACTCGGGAGTTGTAGTCTACCTTATTACAGCTCCCTGATTATATTTCAACCTTTATTATCGGCTCCTTGTCATCATGCAAGTACCTTTATTTCCTTTCCAACTTCAGAAAACAAAATGAGTGCCTGCATTCCCAGCTACTTGGGAGGGCAGGGACTTGAGGCCAGCCTGGGCAAAATAATGAGACCCTGACTCTACTAATACAGAAAAAATTAGCTGGGTATGGTGGTGGGTGCCTATAGTACTAGCTGCTCAGAAGACTGAGGCAAGAGGATAGTTTGGGGTCAGGAGTTCAAGACCAGCATGAGCCAGAGTGAAACCCCCTCTCTACTAAAAAATAGAAAAATTAGCCTGGTGTGATGGTGGGTGCCTGTGGGCCCAGCTACTCAGGAGGGTGAGGCAAGAGCATCTCTTGAGCTCAGGAGTTTGAGGTTGCTGTGAGCTATGATGTCATGACACCCTGTCTTTTAAAAAAAGAAAAAAGACCAAACCCCCAACCTCCTCTTCCTTGAATTTTTATACTTTTTGAAGTGCTATCTAATCTCTTCAAGAAGGAATGCAGCCTCTATCACACCACTAAACTGCTTCCTCAAAGAACAGAAATGTACTTGTTCCCAAGTCCAACTCTTTAAAAGCTTTACTTCTATTTTTACTTTACCCTGGAAGCTCAGTTAGTTTGACACCACTCCTGTCTTTACTCCAAGCTCTCAGGCGATACTTCCCAGTCTTTTTCTAGGCTTTTTCCCCCCTGACCAGCTATTAAAAGCTGCCCTTCAGGATTCAGTGTTTGCCCCTCATCTTCCTTTACTGGTAAACAGTCCCTGGGAGGCCGTTGTCTGGAGTGGGCTTCCGCAGACCAGGCCAAACCACATAATCAAAGTGAACTTGGAAACAGGCCATTTTTCAAAAAGCAGGAGATTCAGGGCAACCATTCAGAAGGGGCCCAGTTGGCCTAAGCCCGGAGGATGAAGAAGTCCCCTCTGTGAGAAAAATTACTTTGAAACCACCCATCTGCTTCCCCTGCCCCTCCCCCAACCCCCGTCAGCCTTTCTCCACCTTATAAAGCCAGCCCTTTGCTCAGCAAATTGTTACACCCATTCTATTTTTATCAAATGAGATGGTGCCTGATTCCAGGAGAGCTAATAAAAGCCAATTAGGTCTTTAAACTAAATTTCTATGTTTGCTTTTTAACAACTGACTTGATTCTATAACTGAAGTTGTGCCTCCCTAACCCGTTCTCTCTAACTCAATTCTCTCCCCTGAGCTTCACGCCTTTCTTACACCCAATAGTTCACTACATTTCGCTACAGGAACCTCAAGGTGCACGTTCCAGAAGGCAAAACCCTTGGTCTTTTCCCATTACCAACAATGCAGTCTCCAAAGCTGGCAATTCTTTCTCGCGTTATATCCAATTCATTCTCAAGATTTTGGAAATTAAGTCTCTGAAGTTGCTTCTAAAATAATTTTTTTGTCTATCCACACTGCTACTTCCCTGACAAACCTACACTAATTTCTAAACTGTATCATTATGCCAGTTTCCTAATTAGTCCTGCTTCCAATCTCTCACCCATTCATTCTCTCTTTTCTGGGACCCATTCATTCTCTAGGCTTTTTAAAAACTAAGTTTTGTAGACAAATTTCTTTTGTGATGTGTTTCCTTCCTTCCTTCCTCCCTCCCTCCTTCCCTTCCTTTCTTCTCCTTTGTTTTTTCCTGTTGGTATACCTCCGTATCCTACATATTCTTCATACGAATACAATATTACAATGTTTTCTCCTAACTGGACGCACTAGAATCTTGTTAAGTGGCTAACTAAGTTGAGTTAAATATTCTTAGAAGGCCTAATTCTCTCTGATTGGCTATGGTAATATTTAATATTTGTTATACCTTTTTATTGTTTTGAATTCATTGAGGGTACAAAGAATTAGGTTACATTGATTGCGTTTGTTAGACTAAATTCCTTCTTATAATTGTGTCCTGCTCCCAAGAGGTGTGCCATACACCTTGACCCCCCCCATCCTCCTCCCTCCTCCCCTCTCCCCGATCCTTCAGTCCCCTACCCCTCTCGTATTAGCTCATCTGCTGCCTTCATATTAGAATTGAGTACATTGGATTCTGGCTTCTCCATTCTTGGGATGCTTTGCTAAGAAGAATGTGTTCCATCTCTATCCAGACTAATACAAAAGATATAAATACTCCATCTTTTTAATGACTAAATAGCATTCCATGGTATGTGTGTGTGTATATATATATATATATATATATACCACAGCTTATTAATCACTCCTGGGTTGGTGGGCATTTAGTCTGTTTCCACACTTTGGCAATCGTAAATTGAGCTGCAATAAACAGTCTAGTGAAAAATGTCCTTATGACAAAAGGATTTTTTTCTTCTGGGTAGATGCCCAGTAATGAGATTCTAGGATCAAATGGGAGGTCTAATTTAGAGTTCTTCAAGGGTTCTCCATACTTCTTTCCAAAAAGGTTGTATTAGTTTGTAGTTCCACTAAAGTGCCCTTCTCTTCACGTCCATGCCAGCATCTGTAGCTTTGAGACTTTGTGATGTGGGCCATTCTCACTGGGGTTAGGTGATATCTCAGAGTGGTTTTGATTTACATTTCTCTGATGATTAGGGACAATGAGAATTTTTTTATATGTTTGTTTGCCGTTCATCTGTCTGTCTTCTCTAGAGAAGGTTCTATTCATCTCTCTTGCCCATTGGATCTTTTTTTGTTGATTAATTTGAATTCTCTATAGATCCTAGTTATCAAGCTTTTGTCTGATTCATAGTATGCAGATATATTTTCCCATTTGTAAGGTTGTTTCCTTTGGTTGTTGTTTTCTTAGCTGTACAGAATCTTTCAGTTTAATTAAGTCCCATTTATTTATTTTTTGTTGTTGTTTTTGAAATTGCCATGGAAGTCTTTTTCATAAAATCTTTCCCCAGGCTGATATCTTCAAGTTTTTTCCCCACACTTTCTTTGAGGATTTTTATTGTTTCATGCCTTAGATTTAAATCTTTTATCCACCTTGAATCAATTTTTGTAAGTGGTGAGAAGTGCAGGTCCAGTTTCAGTCTTTTTCATGTGACTATCCAGTTCTCTCAGCACTATTTATTGAATAGGGGTCCTTTCCCCCAGTGTTTGGTTTATCTTGTACTGCTTTATTAACCAATACATGCCCACATGAGATAAAAGCACAACTAAATTCAAGTGGGGTGGGGGAGGAGGGAGAGGCAGAGGGGAGGAGAGGGGGCCGATGGCTGTAAGATCAGGTGGCTGTTAAGAGGTTAGTTTCATCTCTTGGTTTTCTATTCAATTCCAGATGTCAATGTCTCTATTTTTGTGCCAATACTATGCTGTTTTGATCACTGTGTCTTTGTAATATATCCTAAAGACTGGTAAGATGAAACCCCCAGCTTTGTTTTTACTACTAAGAATTACCTTGGCTATACAGGGTTTTATTTCTGGTTCCATACAAAATGAAGCATTATTTTTTCTAAATCTTGAAAGTATGATCATGGTTTTTTAATGGGGATTGCATTGAATCTGTAGATAACTTTGGGAAGTATAGATATTTTAACAATGTTGATCTTTCCTTCCTTCCTTCCTTCCTGCCTTCCTGCCTTTTCTCCTTCCTTCCTTCCCAGAGTCTCACTCTATCACCCAGTCTAGTGTGCCATGGAGTCAGCCTCACTCATAACAACCTTAAACTCCTGGGCTTAAGCGATCCTCCTGCCTCAGCCTCCCAAGTAGCTGAGACTACAGGTGCCCACCATGACATCCAAATAATTTTTCTATTTTTAATAGAGACGGGTTCTTGTTCTTGCTCAGGTTGGTGGTGAACTCTTGAGCTCAAGGGATCCTCCCACCTTGGCCTCCCAGAGTGCTGAGCTCATAGGTATGAGCCACCACACTCTCAGTCTTTCCTATTGATGCAGGACAGGTGTCACCATGACCTGCCACCTTAGCCCTGGAGGTGTGGATGTTGCAGGGGATAGAGGAACCAGCTTGATATCCAGCCGGACACCTGCGGAGAAGACATTGGCACCTTGCTGTCTCCTCCACTGTGCACTTCTGGCTGGTCAGTTTCATGGCTGGCACCTTGCTCTCTCCTGTGCTCTCCTGACTGGTGAAGTTCATGTAAGTTTCCAAGGCCTGAGAGCTCATTGGACAGCTGACTGTAACTGACAAGGATCCAAGCCCTAAAAGTCAACATTGAGTTCAGGCAAAACAACCCCCCTGCCACTATATAACCCCCTGAGCAGAGAGCCTGAGGACAGACCCCCAAGAGGGAGCAGGACAGCTTGTTCCCCTCCTGGGTTCTCTCTGCCAGGAGGTTTGGATTTTTGTAGTTGTAATTTTTGTTTCTTTGAATAAATCCTGACTTACCACTAATCCTGTGGTTTGTCAATTCATTCTTCTAATTGTGGAGACCAAGAACCTGAAACTCTTGTATTACTATTACTTTTCAATTGCTCCCCAATGAGTCACCTATCCATCATTCTTTATCAACTTATATCTTTAGACACTATCCCTCACTGCTTTTTTGCTTCTATACGCAAACTCATGCACACACTTCTTTCTGTGTGCTGTGCATAGTGGATGGCTTGCGTTCTCTTTTGACATCAGCCCTTCTGCTCAGGGAGCTTCCCCATTCACTCCAATCCTTCTTCTCTTGCCTCTCATCTGCTGCCTTGGCTGTATTTGGTCATCTTGGAATTGTCCCTTAGTCTCATCTCAGACATCACTTTACCTGAAAGCTTCCCAGAATCTGTACCAATGACTTAACTTCAAATGACATTTACTCTTTCTCAGAAACATTATTTCTACATTCACAGTAACCATTCCAAGAAATACTCCAGGGTAGAGTGTTGGAATGGACAAGGAGTATTGGGGAAATGCCTTTGTTTATCTATGAAGAAGTTTATAGTGGAGTATTAAGGCATGAGACTTGAGGAGGTCTGATACTGAGGGACAAGATCTGAGAATTTTCGGAATATAAATGATCATTAAAGCCAAGAGAAGGAATGAAATTTCGAGAGATTATGTAGGATGAGGAAAGGAGGGGAAAAGATGGTTCAGGACAGAACACTGATGTGACCAAAATAGGTTGGCCCCACCCAGGCATATACTCAGTTCTGTTAATAACCAGAATTCTAGTCCCTTAAGAATTGTATCTTTCCCCACTGTGTTTATTCTTGGTCTGTCAGAAATTAACTTCTCTGCCTTGCTCAGCTAAGAAATGAGATTAAAATCTCCTAAATCAAAACCAATAGATAAACAAGTATATGCCCATATGAGAGAAAAGCATAAAAATTCAAGTGGGGGAGGAGAGGTGGGAGAAGAGAGAGAGGAGAGGGGAGGTGGGAGGGGCAGATGGGAGGAAGGGGTAGATGGGGGGAGAGGGGAGTGGGGAGTAGGGAGGGGCAGATGGGAGGAGGAAGGGGGAGAGCAAGGGAGGGGAGAAGGGAGGGAATTGGTGAGTGCTCATCTAAGAGGCACAATGTAAGGGTGTTTAGTATATCCCTGGGTTAGGGGCTCAACTATAACTTGAATTTTACCTAATCAACACAAACAATGTAACCTAATCATTTGTACCCTCACATGAATCTGAAAGTTAAAAAAATATCCTAAGTTGTTACATATTGAGTAGAATAGCAAAGGACAGAAAAAGAAAAAAAAATAACTGGCGAATATTTATTTTAGATGAGGCAAACTGATGAGAATCTCTTTTAGTTCTTATAGTTCAGATCCCTAAGATGGCTTTGGCTTCCCAACTTCTTAAAAATAAATCATAAATATGCTTCTGAAGCTTTCACTCAGACTCAGGGAGTTACAGACTTGCTTTTAAAAAATTCCATTCCTGCTTAACATACCAGAACCAGATTTTTTTCTTTGCCACCCAAGAACTTAGTTACAATAAAGAAAAGAACATTCATGCATGTGCATTTTCATTTAGGATGCTAGGAAGAAGTTCTAAATTAGATACAACACCATCTAAAGGCATCATTCAAGGTGTATCAAGAACCAAAAAATTGGCTCGGTGCCTGTGGCTAAGGCACCAGCCACATACACCTAAGGTGGCGAGTTTGAATCCAGCCCGGCCCGCCAAACAACAATGCTGGTTGCAACCAAAAAATAGCTGGATGTTGTGGCGGGTGCCTGTGGTCCCAGCTACTTGGGAGGCAGGAGACTCTCTTGAGCCCAGGAGTTGGAGGTTGCTGTGAGCTGTGATACAACAGCACTCTACCCAGGGGGACAGCTTGAGGCTCTGTCTAAAAAAAAACCCAGAAAATTGTTAACCAAAGGGAAATGAGTATTTGGAGATGAGTCCTCATTAATACTAGGTAGCTTAATTATTCTACTAGTTTTATTAAAAGAATAAATGAAAAATAGATGAATAAATACAATTTTAAAGAGCTATTGATATATCAATTTTGTGTTTAATTATTTACCAATTTTGGTTTTTAAATTATTTTCTTCTTCTAAATTGTTTCATTTTCTTTTTTTCTTCCTTTTCTAACTTTTGCTTTGACTGTCTGTTTTGTTATTTTTCTAGTCTTTCAGTGAAAGCATTTAAAGCTTTGTTTTTGTAAGTAAAACTTTTTTATCCCATGGTTTTAGTACTTTTGTTGCTGCTACTTTAAAGATATTCTTTTAGTTTAGTTTTTGTTTTCAGTGTTTTTGATTGTGTGTGTGTGTGTTTTCTTGAGACAGAGTCTCACTTTGTCACCCTGGGTTGAGTGTAGTGGCATCATAGCTCACAGCAACCTCAAACTCTGGGGTTCAAGCAATGTTCTCGCCTCAGGCTCCCGAGTACCTGGAAGTACAGCCAGTACAATGCCTGGCTATTTTTAGAGATAGGGATCTCGCTCTTTTTCAGGCTGGCCTCAAACTCCTGAGCTCAAATCCACCCACCTTAGCCTCCCAGAGTGCTAGGATTACAGGCATGAGTCACTGCACCAGGCCCTTGCTTGTTTTTTGTTGTTTGTTTTGTTTTGTTTTGAGTCAAGTTCTCACTCTATAGCCCAGGCTAGAGTGCAGTGGTATCATCACAGCTCACAGCAACCTCAAATTCCTGGGCCCAAGTGATTCTCCTTGGGACACAGGTATGAACCGTAACACTGAGATACTTTTTGAAATTTAATTTTGGCAAAGATGGGACCTCATTACATTGCTCAGGCTGGTCCTGAACTCGTGGCCTCAAAAGATCCACCTGTCTTGATCTCTCAAATTTCTGGGATTGTAGGTGTGAGCCACCTTGCCTGGTTATTTTAATTTTGCTTTCAAATATGACTCAGAAGATCTTTAAGAGTAAATTTTAAAAAGTATTAACATTTTTAGTAAGTTTTATTTTACCTTATACAAATAACACTCCTAATTTATTTTGCATAATGGTTAATGGATGTGGCACTATTTTTATAATTTTGGAAATTATTGAAGTCTTGTTATTGGTGTCATTGAAGATAATTTTAAAATAAATATTCATATTGCAAACATATGTTTGTAATTGCCTTTATAATAATTTATTTTTTCCAATTTTAATATCAGGTGTATCCAGATGAAGTAGAATGATTTTGAAGTATTTCTTCTTTTTCTATTGTCTATAAGATTTGGCATAATCTGTTTTTTGAAATTATCTTTTATTTTTATTTATAAATATTAGTTGTCTATTTTTTGAGACTTTGGAAAAAAATAATAAGTTAACTGATGACTCCATACTGTACCTCAGAGTCAAAGCATTCTATAATAGATACACTCTTATTTGACAATGTGAATGTTACTTTTTTGCATTATTATTATTATTATTGTTCAATATTTTGTTGCAGCAATCGTCTGATTTGTTTTCGAAATGTATTTATCTTCGTTCGTTCTTTATGAGGTTTTTGTTTTTAGTCCTTATCTTAAACATTGTTATCATTATTTTTTAAGCCTTTTTAACTTTGTGAAGGCAAAAAGTGGAAACCAAATAAACACATGCATATGTATAGAGAAAATAAAAAGTAAAATAAAATACTTCTTTTCAGCTTACAAAGTTGGACACACATAAACATAAACAAAGTCTTTTTCATTATAATAGTTGTATCTATTTTTTCTGGTTTCCTTGATCTGTTGTGAAACTGAAGAAGTGTGTTAGAATTTTGTACTGTGAGGCCGGGGGCAGTGGCTCACGCCTGCAATTCTAGCACTTGGACGGCCGAGGTGGATGGATTGCCTGAGCTCACAGATCTGCACCTGTAGTCCCAGCTACAGGAGGCTGAGGCAAGAGGATCACTTGAGCCCAAGAGTTTGAGATTGTTGTAAGCTATGATGCCACAGCATTCTGTGCAGGGAGACAAAGTGAGGCTCTGTCTCAAAAAAAAAAAAAAAATCTGTACTGTGATTACATTTTCATTGATTCTTGCAGTTTTAGTGTAAAGTATAAGACTAAAATACAAAGATTCATGAGACTTATACTCCACTGTGAACTATACTCTTTGTAAATTATAAAGTGCCTTCCCTTTCAAATTTGCCTTGACTCCCCTGTGGTCTGAGAGTGATAGCTGAGCTCCTGTTTATTTTCATCTTCATAGTCGACTATATATTGTCTATTCATTTACACACTATTCTGCTTATTCACTTCCATTTATTTATTTGTTTATTTTGAGACAGAGCCTCAAGCTGTCTCCCTGGATAGAGTGCCATGGCATAACAGCTCACAACAACCTCCAAGTCCTGGGGTCAAGCGATTCTCCTGCCTCCACCTCCCAAGTAGCTGAGAGCACAGGTGCCCACCACAATGCCCGGCTATTTCTTTTCGGTTGCAGCCATCATTGTGGTTTGGCGGGACAGGCTGGTTTTGAACCTGCCAGCTCATGTGTATGTGGCTGGCACCTTAGCCACTTGAGCCACAGGCGCCAAGCCAGTCACTTCCTTTTAGACAGAATATTTTTGAATGTAGGTCTTTCAAAAAAATGTTTTAAAGAATCTTTTCTTTTAATAGGTGAGTTTATCCATATATCCTTATAGTTATGTTTGAGTTCAATTTTATTGTGTTAGATTTCCTTATTTTATTTTTCCCAAGCAAAATAAGATTTACTTTATTTTTTTTCTATTGTTGGGGATTCATTGAGGGTACAAAGAACCAGGTAACATTGATTGCATTTGTTAGGTGAAGTCCCTTTCATAATTGTGTCCTGCCTCTTTATTTTATTTTATTTTATTTTTGAGACAGATTCTTATTCTGTCACCCTGGGTAGCATGCCATGGCCTCAGTTATAGCTCACAGTGACCTCAAACTCCTACCTCAGCCTGCTGAGTAGCTGGAACCACGGACGCCCACCACCATGCCCACTAGTTTTTCTGTTTTTAATAGATTTATATAAAAATTGACAAGATACAGAGAGTTCTCATACTCCCTTGTTATCAACCTCTTATATTAGAATGATACTTTTGTTACAATTAATAAATTGATTTTTATATAGCATAGCAAGCAGATCTTTGAAAGCCATGCTTCTTTGGAAGTTGTGCTATTTTAATGTTTATAAGGAAAACCATTTGATGGCTGCCTGGGTTTAGTTTAGTTACCATCTGTATGAGGTCTTCATGTTCTCCCCACTGGCTGTCCACTTCCCCCTACATCCCAGAGCTGTGCCTTCGGATGCACTGGTGTGGGTCCCTGTCCCTGAGCAAGTGGGTGGCCCCTGGCCAGGGCTGGTACCCGCCTGGGCCCTGATGTACAGGGATGGGTTCTTACCACCCTGATCCTGGGCTGGAATAAGCAGGTAAATACTAATCTTACTTGTTTTTTTTTTTGTAGAGATAGTCTCATTTTATCACTTTTGGTGGAGTGCTGTGGCATCACAGCTCACAGCAACCTCCAACTCCCGGGCTTAAGCAATTCTCTTGTCTCAGCCTCCTGAGTAGCTGGAACTGCAGGCACCTGCCATAATGCCGGGCTAGTTTTTGGTTGCAGTTTGGCCAGGGCTGGGTTTGAACCCGCCACCCTCGGTATACAGGGCCAGCGCCCTACCCACTGAGCCACAGGCATCGCCCAAATCTTACTTGTGTTTTATCTTTCCCAAATGTGGTAGAGCTGGCATTTATTTCAGTGTTTACTATTAGGAGTGTTTTGGTCTTTATTTAGAGGCTTGGTGACCACAAAGAAGCCCTATGAACTTAACTCTCATTTATATCAATTATCCCAGAGGAAAATCAGTTTCCATATATTTTATTTTGCTGAAAGGCACGGTTTCCAAGGACCTGTCATGATCATTAAGTGAAGGCTCAGTGTGCTTTAACTAAAGTCTTGTTATTCAGACGTCTTTAGTTTTTCCTCATGGCCTTTTCCCCTTACAGGGTCCTGTCCAGAAGCCCCAAGGCATTTGGTTGTCAGCATCTCTCAGACTTCCTTTGGTTTTGAGACCCTGGCAGTTTTGTGGAATCCTGGTCAATTATTCTGCAAGATAAGCTCTCTTGGAATTTGATGTTTTTCTTATACTTTGAGATTATGAGTTTCAGGGAGGAAGATAAGAGGGTCGGGTGTCATTTTCATCACATCTTAGCAGGGGCACTGCTGTCCACAGGATCAATCACTGCAGGTATGACCTTAGCCACCCGCTGAGGAAAGGCTAGTTATGCTTCTTCATGGTCAGGTCATTCCCTGACCCCCACGCTGGCCTCTCAGGAGGGAAACTCAGTGCCACCCACACTTAAGGAATGGTGACTTATGCTTTTCTCCAGCAGGGTGCAATATCTACATAAATTACTTAGAATTCTTCTGCAAGGGGGATTTATCTTTTTTCCCCTGTTTATTTATTTGCTGATGTATCCAATCATTTATTTATGTTGGTAGAGACTCACTCTTTGTGCTTCTAAGCTCGTTCTCTGTTCAGATGATAAATAACCTGTTCACTTTTTTTGCTTATCAATTGCAACCCCATCCCTTTTACATCTTCCTTTTGTTTTGCCTTGGCCTCAGATTTGTGACTTCCACTATATTTCAACTGTTTTGCTCTGTCGTCGGGTCTCATAATGTTGGAATATTGTAGAGTGTAAGTAGATGTGCAGGCCATACCTAAGGACAGAAGAACAAACGAATGCGCCGTTAGTGGACGATGCCGGAATAGCATCATCAGCAGCCTTGTGTCTTTAAGGATCAGAAAGAACGTAGGCAGTCGCATGAATTGGAACCACGCGAGCAGGGTTATTTAAGAATTCATGTACTTGCAACTTTGCTATCAGTCATCTCACCCTTGGAAGGATAATAAGTACTTCAGGCAGTGTCAAGGGAGATTTCATTTCAGATTGATGTTTTCTACTCAGATAGTCCATTCTTCCTTCCCTTCAGTGTTTCACTGACATCACCCAAACAAACATCCCCACCCAACTTACCTCCTAACAAAGCCTATCCACAAGAACACACAGCCGCACTTTGGGCATAGCATGTCTGTGCAGGCAGCATACTGCGTGTACATTTTATTCTCCACTCCTGCTGGGGCACCAGCCCCGAATAAGCCCAAGTATCATCAACTTCTAGAAACCTAATGTACCTGTCCCCCCAATTTTAACTGGTTTAAAGTTTAAAATGAAAAGCATTGTGTTGTAAGTTATCACATTGACTTTTCTGGTCTTCCTGGCTATAAACATTTGTGGATAACTTTTTGTCTGGATGTGTGCTTTTATTTTCCTTAGGTAAATACCTAAAATTAGCTGGGTCATATAGCATATGTGTATCTAACTTTATAAGAAATTGCTAAACTATTTTCCAAATTTCTGTAGAGTTTTACATTCCCACCACTAATGTAGGAGGGTTTCAGTCCCCTACATACTTGTCAGCACTCGGTATGATTAGTTGTTTTAATTTCATACATTCCAGTGGATATGTAGTTATAACTCATCGCGGTACCAAAGGGCTCTATTTGGTAACATGTACTATGGTCCAATAGAAATCTCTCAACTTCCTTCTTGTTAATTGACACCTAATAATTGTACACGTTTGTGGGGTTTGTGTGATATTTTGGCAAATGCACACAATGCATAATGATTAAATCAGAGAGTATTTAGAATATAATCACGCCAAAGAAATTTGCCATTTCTTTGTTTGGAGCAAATCTTCTCTTCTACTTATTTTGAAATATACAATAAATTATTGTTAACTATCATCACCCTACTGCCCTATCAAGCACTAGAATGTATTCCTTGTATCTAACCGTGTTTGTTCCTGTTCACAAACCTCTCTTCATCCCCTCGCCCCCTTCCCAGCCTCTGGCAGCCTCCAGTCTACTCTTTACCTCAATGAGATCCTTTATTTTTTTTTTTTTAGCTCCGACATACAGATGAGACGGGGCAGTATTTGTTTTTCTCTGCCTGGCTTATTTCACTTAACATAATGAATCCTCCAGGCTCATTCATGTCACCACCAATGACAAGGATTTCATTCCTTTTTTATGGCCAAATAGTATTCCATCGTACATGTGAGGCCTGTCCAGAAAGTATCCAGCCATGTACTGTGAAAAAGCAAGGAAAACAATGGCTGGATACTTTCCAGAGAGCCCTCATAGGGACCAAAGACACTTTCTTTATCTGTCTATCCACTGATAAATATTTAGGTTGATTCCATATCTTGGCTATTATGAACTCAACTTCCTTATTTAAAAAAAAAACTTTATTAATATCATTAAGAATATTTTGATTTCCAATAACTTTTAAGAAAATTCTGAAAAGACTAAAACAATCCTTTTCAGGGCGGCACCTGTGGCTCAAAGGAGTAGAGTGCCGGCCCCATATGCTGGAGGTGGTGGGTTCAAACCGAGCCCCGGCCAAAAACTGCAAAACAAACAAACAAAAAAATCGTTTTCAAACTTTTGTTTAGGGATTTCTCCCTGGCCAGGAATCTCACTTCACCTGTACTCTAGATGGAATAAAGGCCTCTTTAACTTCATGAAAAGAAAAAAAAAAAAGTTTGTTTAGTCTTTAGCTTAATGTAAGTTAGCAAAAAATAAATTTATTTTTTATCCATTCAATGAACAAACTTCTAAATACCTATTATACAGAGGGTGCCAAAAAAAGCATATGCATTTTAAGAAAGTAAAAAAACTGTATTACATTTGTAATACTTAAGTCACTTTGGCCTTCTGCAATTACCAGAGGTGCTCAACGTGACTTGTGTTCATCCTTTGTTATTGGAATACCTGAGTGTTACAATTTGAATACAGTTTTTTTCTTTCTTAGAATGTGTCTACATTTTTTGGCACCCTCTGTATGCTAAGCTCTGTGTCAGTAAGGCATTGGTGATACAAGAATAAGTGAGATGCTCTTCCTATTTGTCAAGGTAGCCGTCGAGGTAATGGAGTTTACAGTGCTCTGAATTGTAAGCCCAGTAGAAATTTTGGTTTTGACATAAAGTGAGAATAAGAAAAGAATAAAAACACTGAAGATCTCAGTATTAAGATACATATATAGAGAGAAGGGAGGCTGAGGAGAGAAAATGAGAAGTAGAAATTAGATAAATTGGAGGAAACTGTGAGTGAGAAGATTTCGAGATTTCAAGAGAAGAAAGATTCTCAAAGCCAGAGCTGGTTAACAAATACAAAGCTGATGAGAGGGCCATGAGTATGAGAGATGAAATGAAATGTTTGGGGTTTGGAAAAGAGAAGCCACCAGTGATCTTAACATGAGGACTTTCAGTATGGTGCTAAAGTTAGAAACCATTCATCTAGCAGGAAGCTAGAGAACTCTTACTGATTTTTTTTTTGGAGATAGCGTCTCATTTTGTCACCCTTGGTAGAGTGCAGTGGTATCATAGCTCAAAGGAACCTCAACCTCTTGGGCTCAAGTGATCCTCTTGCCCCAGCCTCCAAGTAGCTGGGATTATAGGCGCCCACCACAACACCTGGCTAGTGTTTTTAGAGATAGAGTTTTGCTCTTGCTCAGGCTGGTCTCAAACTCCTGAGCTCAAGCAATCCACGTGCCTATAATCCCAGCATGAGCCACCAAGCCTGGCTATTCTTTTTAATTTTTAAAAATCAATTCTGTAGAAGATTTTGAATTTTTGTTTCTATAGTTCACATGTTTTACTTTTACCTTAAATTCGTGACATTCGTAATAGAAATAAAATATTCATTTGTATTATTTTTAGCTGTGTGTTGCTAACAAGTACGCTGTTGAGGTTTCATTTCTTTTGTATCTTTTCTACATATTTATTTATTTATTTATTTTTGGAGGTGAGATTGTATTGGTTGTGTTGAGCATCAGTACAGACATTTCAATTTGTACACAATTCTTAACATGAGTACCCAAAATCTAAAAAGGCATTTATTGTAATTCTTTTTTTAAATGCTAATTCCAGTGACTTTCCAGAAAATTTGGAGGCAAATTTTCTTTAAGAGGATGTAAGTACAAGTACCCTCAAATATTAATAAGCTGTTTGGTAATTGGTAAATCGCACCAATCCACAATTTATTACCATATGTACTAAGTACTCAAAATTTCAGTCTTTCACAGCACAGTAGCAAAGTTATTAGAAAAACAGGAGCACCAGAACCAACGATGTTAGAGTGTACACAATTCTGGCAGAGAGAACCATGATCGTGGAAATTGTTTTCTTTAGGAAACAATTCTACCATAAAACAACATGGGAATAGAAGTGATTTAAAATGTTGAAGACATTAAATGCAGGACCGGGGCTCCATATTGCCATTTAGGAAGTTTTGTATTACAGGATACAAAAACTAACCCCCCATCTACGGAATGTTAACCTCACACCCAAGACAAAGCTTCGCATAATTCAACATCTCATACTATTTTTTGACTGTACCAAAACATAAACAACCAACGAATGGCTTCACTTCTTTTTTTTTTTTTTTTTTTGCAGTTTTTGGCCAGGGCCAGGTTTGAACCCAACACCTCCGCCATATGAGGATGGCATCCTACTACTTGAGCCACAGGTGCTGCCCACACTTCACTTCTTATAAAAAGCTTTACACTTAAAAAATGGCATGCGGTGGGATTCTCTCCTTCTTAAAAGTGTTTTTAGAGCTACTAAAAGACTTGCAGTTACAAAACAGTTGATAAAAATATTCCTCTGCATTGTCCAAGACAGGAGACAGGGACCCCTGATGGCCGTGTGACATGATATGACTCAGACTCGGCTTCTTTCTCTCCGGCTTCATTTGTGGCTGGGCTCTCCTCAGTTTTAGTTTCTTAACCGTTAGTTTCTTGGTTAGCCACTTGGGCCTGCTTTCCCTTTGCTCCCCTTTTCCCTTTTGATTGCACCTTTCTGTCTGAAGATTGTCCTTTGCTGCTGCCCTTTTAGGGCTTTGTCTCCACTTTTGCAGGAGCAGGTTAGCAGACAACATGCCCACCTCCTCTTGGGGTCTTCCTTTCCCAGCCGTTGGCGGGGCGGCCCGTCCTCTTCCGCCTCCTGGCGGCGGGCAGGGCGAAGTGCAGGGGCCTGGGCCCGGCCCGCCCGGGGCGTCTCCAAAATGAAGCTGCCTTCCTGCTGTGGCCTCTTCTTTCTTTTTTTTCTTTTTTGAGACAGAGTCTCAAGTTGTCTCCCTTGGTAAAGTCCTGTAGTGTCATAGCTCACAGCAACCTCAAAATCTTAGGCTCAAGTAATCCTTTTGCCTCAGTTTTTCTATTTTTAATAGAAATGGGGTCTCTCGCTTTTGCTCAGGCTGGTCTTGAACTCCTGAGCTCAAGGGATCCATCCGCCTCCTGGGATTACAGGTGTGAGCCACAAAGCCCGGCTTTTTTTTTGATGATTCATTGAGGGTACAAGAATTAGGTTACACTGATTGCATTTGTTAAACAAAGTCCTTCTTATACTTGTGGGTTTTTTTTTTTTTTTTTGAGACAGAGTCTCACTTTGTTGCCCTTGGTAGAGTACCTTAGCATCATAGCTCACAGCAACCTCAGATACTTGGGCTCAGGGGATCTTCCTGCCTCAGCCTCCAGAGTAACTGGGACTACAGGTGACAGCCGGCATCCAGCTAGTTTTTCTATTTTCAGTAGAGATGGTGTCTTGCTTAAGCTGGTCTTGAACTCCTGAGATCAAGGTATCCTCCCACCTTGGCCTCCCAGATTGCTGGGATTACAGGTGGGAGCCACTTCACTCAGCCTTTTTTTTTGCAGTTTTTGGCAGGGGCTGAATTTGAACCCGCCACCCCCTGGCATATGGGGCTGGCGCTGTACTTTGAGCCACAGGTGCTGCTGCAAGCCTTTTTCTTTCTTTCTTTCTTTTTAGAGTCTTACTTTGTCACCCTTGGTAGAGTGCTGTGGTGTCACAGCTCACAGCAACCTCCAGCTCTTGGGCTTAGGTGATTCTCTTGCTTCAGCCTCCTGAGTAGCTGGGACTACAGTCACCTGCACAGTGCCCTGCCATTTTCTTGTTGCAGTTTGGCCAGGGCCAGGTTTGAACCCACCACCCTGGGTATATGGGGCTGGTGCCCTGCTCACTGAGCCACAGGTGCCACCCCCAGCCCCCCCCTTTTTTTTTAACTTGGAGCTAATTTTAGAGTCCAAGTAGCATTTTAGTAATTTATTTGTTTAGTTCGTTAGAAGCAAACAATAATATTTTGTTTATTTGTTTTCTAAAATTTATTCCTAATATTTCCTGTTATATCTACATGTATCATCCAAATTCCTAAAATACTACCTAACATTTATGT